>CAWUDS030001140.1:275000-295000 GCA_963859935.3 Lathyrus sativus
CCACCAACACACGCGCGCACACACACTGACACATACGCACGCACACAAACACGCGTGCACACACTCTCTCTCACACACACACACACACACACACTCATGTGCATGCACACACATACACATGAACACAAACACACACATACACACACAAACACAGGCACACAAACACGTGCGTGTGCGCAAACACACACACGCGTACGTGCATACACACACACACATACACACAAATGCATGCACGGACGCACACATGTACACACCTGCACATACATACACACACACACACGCGCGTGTGCGCACACACACACACACACAAACGCATGCACGCGCAGATACATACCCGCACCTGCGCATACATACACACACACACACGCGCGTGCGCATGCTCACACAGACACAAAGAAACACACGCGCGTACGCGTGCACACACACACACAACCAAGCGTTCACGCGCGCATCCATACACACACACATCCACGCACGCATGCACTAACGCACGTCGCTCACACACACACACACGTGCACACACACACGCGCATACACGCGCTCGCACACTGACGCATATACACGGCCGCACGCACACACAAACACGCACTCGCGTGCACGCAATCACACGCGTGCACACACAGACACACACACGCACGCAGACACACAAACACGCAGGCACACACGCACATGCATACACACACACATACACACCTGCGCAGACACACACTCACACGTGTGCATGCACACTTAGTCACACACACACACACACACTCACACGTGTGCATGCACACTTAGACACACACACACACACACACACACGCGCGTAAACACACGCGCGCGCACACACAGAAACACAAACACATACACACACACACACACACACACACACACAGAAACACGAGTGCGCATAGGCTCACATACACTCGTATATGCGCATGTGCGCGCGCGCGCACCCACACGCACACGCGCACACACTCACACCCACACACACACACACGCACGCCAGCACGCACGCACGGATTCACTAACTCACAATGCTCAAACACACACACACACACACCCGCGTACACACACACACATACACACTCATACACACACGCACACACACACGAGTGCGCACACGTGCGCGCACACACGCACACACGCACTCGCGTGCACACAAACACGCCCTTGCATACACAGACACACACGCACGCACACACACACACACACGCACACACACAGGCATACGCAGACACACAAACACACACACACACACGTACACACACGATTACACACACACACACACGTGCACACATGCACTCACAAACATGAACGCGCGCGCGGGCTTACCCTCACACACACGCGTGCGCGCACATACTCACACGCACACACACACACACGTATACACACGCACAGACACACACACACACACACACAAACACAAACGCGCGTGCACACACATACATACACACACACACACACAAACACGCGGACACAAACATGCGCGTGCGCGCAAACGCACACACGCGTGCGGGCACACACACACACATACACACAAATGCACGCACACACACACACACACATACACGCACCTGTGCTGACACAACCACACACACGCGTGCGCGCACATACAGACACGCACACAAACACAAGTGTGCGCACACACAGACACACATTCACACATACACACAAATGCAAGCACGCACACACACATGTACACACCTGCGCATACATACACACACACAAACGCATGCACGCGCAAATACATACCCGCACCTGTGCATACATACACACACACACGCGCGCGTGCGCACGCATACACAGACACAAAGAAACACACGCGCGTACGCGTACACACACACACAACCAAGCGTTCACGCGCGCATCCACACACACACATGCACGCACGCATCCACTAACGCACGTCGCTCGCGCGCACACACACACGTGCACACACACACGTGCACACACGCGCGCGCACCCCCACGCATATACACGGACGCACGCACACACAAACACGCACTTGCGTGCACGCAATCACACGCGTGCACACACAGACACACACACACGCACGCAGACACACAAACACGCAGTCATACACGCACATGTATACACACACACATACACACACGCGCGTACACTCACCCACATACACACTCATACACACACACACACGCACGCTGCTCGCACACACACACACACGCACACACACAGACACTCATACATACACACACGCACACACACACACACGCACACACATACACACACACATACACACACACACACACATACACACAAACACGCGGACACAAACATGCGCGTGCGCACAAACGCACACACGCGTGCGGGCACACACGCACACACATACACACAAATGCACGCACGCAAGCAAACACATACACGCACCTGCGCAGACATAACCACACACACGCGTGCGTGCACACACAGACACACGTTCGCACACCCACACACACACACACGCACGCGCACACTCAGATACACACACCTTCACGCCCATGGACACACACACACACACACGCACGCCCGTGCACACACGTTTGCACAAACACACACACTCGCACGCCCGTGCGAACACAGACACACACACACACACGCGTGCACGCACACACAGAAACACACACAAACACACGCGCGCACACAACAACACACGCGCGCGCTAACGCACCAACACACGCGCGCACACACACACAGACACATACGCACGCACACAGACACACACACACACACACACACTCGTGTGCATGCACACACATACACATGAACACAAACGCACACATACATACACAAACACGCGCACACAAACACGTGCGTGCGCGCAAACACACACACGCGTGCGTGCATACACACAAAAACACATACACACAAATGCACGCACGCACGCTCACATATACACACCTGCGCATACATACACTCACACACACACGCGTGTGCGCACACACACACACAAACACACACACGCGTAGATACATACCCACACCTGCGCATACATACAAACGCACACGCGCGCGCGTGCGCGCACTCACGCACACAAAGAAACACAGGCGCGCACGCTTACACACACACACACAACCAAGCGTGCACACGCGCACCCTCATACACACACATGCACACACGCTCGCGCACATACACACACACACACACACAAAGAAACATACGCGCGCGCCCACACACACGCGTGCACACTCACACACACACACACACACTCGTGCGCACGCTCACACGCACACCCACACATATACACGCACGCACGCACACACAAACACGCACTCGCGTGCACACAAACACCCGCGTGCACACACAGACACACACACGCATGCAGACACACAAATACGCAGGCATGCACGCATGTGCATACACACACACACACACCTGCGCAGACGTACACACACACTCACACGTGTGCACGCACACTTTGACACACACACACACACACGTAAACACACGCGCACGTGCACACAGACACACACACACACACACACACACATATGCACAGACAGACGCGTGCGCGCACGCACAGATACACGTGCATACGCGGGCGTGCCCGCGCGCACGCTTTGTTGCAGACTCACACGCACACGCGCACACACTCGCACACACACACGCAGGCACGCACGCGCGGATGCCCTGCCGCACGCTGCTCACACACACACACATACACGCGTACACACACCCACATACACCCCCATACACACACGCACACACACACACACACACACATACAAACACACACACACACACACACGCGCGCGCGCGCGCACACACACGCTCACATACAAACAGACACGCGCACACACACACACACACGTGCGTGCACACATGCACTCACAAACATGAACGAGCGCGCGCACATACACACACACACGCACACGCACATACACACACGCACAGACACACAAACATAAACACAAACGCGCGTGCACACAGATACACACACACACACGCACACATACACACACACACACACGCGCATACACACTCACACACGCACACATACACACACACACGCACACACACGGACACATACACACAAATGCACACATGCAAGCACACACATACATGTACCTGCGCAGATATAACCACACACACGCGTGCGAGCACACATAGACACACGTTCGCACACCCACACACACACGCAGGTACGCACGCACGCGCACACTCAGATACACACACCTGCACGCCCGTGCACACACACACACGCACGCCCATGCACACACGTTCGCACAAACACACACACACACACACACACACACACTCGCACGCCCGTGCGGACACAGGCACACACACACCCGCGTGCGCTTACACACGGACACACACAAAAACACACTTGCGCACACAACAACACACGCGCGCGCTCACCCACCAACACACGCACGCACACACCGACACATACGCATGCACACAAACACGTGTGCACACACTCTCTCACACATACAAACACACACACACACACACACACACACACACACACACACACACTCATGTGCATGCACACACATACACATAAACACAAACGCACACATACACACACAAACAAACGAACACAAACACGTGCGTGTGTGCAAACACACACACGCGTACATGCATACACACACACACACACATACACACACAAATGCATGCACGCACGCACACATGTACACACCTGCGCATACACACACACACACACGCGTGTGCGCACACACACACACAAACGCATGCACGCGCAGATACATACCCGCACCTGCGCATAAATACACACACACACACGCGTGCGCACGCACACACAGACACAAAGAAACACACGCGCGTACGCGTACACACACACACACACACACAACCAAGCGTTCACGCGCGCATCCACACACACACACACATGCACGCACGCATGCACTAAAGCACGTCGCTCACACACACACACACACACACGTGCACACACACACACACACACACACGTGCACACACGCGCGTGCACACCCGCGCATATACACGGACGCACGCACACACAATCACGCACTCGCGTGCACGCATTCACACGCGTGCACACACAGACACACACGCACGCAGACACACAAACACGCAGGCACACACGCACATGCATACACACACACACACATACACATACACACACACGTGTGCATGCACACTTAGACACACACACACACTCACACTCACACGTGTGCATGCACACTTAGACACACACACACACACACACACACACACACACACACGTAAACACACGCGCGCACACACAGAAACACAGACACAGCACACACACACACACAGAAACACGCATGCGCGCAGGCACACATAAACTCGTATACGCGCACGTGCGTGCGCGCACACTCACACGCACACGCCCACACACTCACACACACACACACACACGCACGCCCGCCCGCACGCACGGATGCACTAACTCACAATGCTCGCACACACACACACACGCACACACACACACACACATACACACTCATACACACACTCACACACACACACACACGAGTGCACGCACACACACACACACGCACTCGCGTGCACACAAACATGCCCTTGCATACACAGACACACACACACACGCACACACACACACACACGTACACACAAACGCACACGCAGACACACACACACACGTACACACACGATCACACACAAACAGACACACACACACACACGTGCACACATGCACTCACAAACATGAACGCGCGCGCGGGCTTACCCTCTCACACACGCGTGCGTGCATATACACACACGCACACGCACACACACGTATACACACGCACAGACACACACACACAAACACAAACGCGCGTGCACACACATACACACACACACGCACACACAAAAAACACGCGGACACAAACATGCGCGTGCGCGCAAACGCACACACGCGTGCGAGCACACACACACACATACACACAAATGCACGCACACACACACACACACATACACGCACCTGTGCAGACACAACCACACACACGCGTGCGCGCACACACAGACACGCACACAAACACAAGTGTGCGCATACACAGACACACATACACACATACACACAAATGCATGCACGCACACACACATGTACACACCTGCGCATACATACACACACACAAACGCATGCACGCGCAGATGCATACCCGCACCTGTGCATACATACACACACACACACACACACGCGTGCGCACACACACACAGACACAAAAAAACACACGCGCGTACGCGTACACACACACAACCAAGCGTTCACGCGCGCATCCACACACACACACATGCACGCACGCATGCACTAACGCACGTCGCTCGCACACACACACGTGCACACACACACACGTGAACACACGCGCGCGCGCACCCACGAATATACACGGACGCACACACACACAAACACGCACTCGCGTGCACGCAATCACACGCGTGCACACACAGACACACACACACGCACGCAGACACACAAACACGCAGGCATACACGCACATGCATACACACACACATACACACCTGCGCAGACACACACACACACACACATACTCACACGTGTGCATGCACACTTAGACACGCACACACACACACACACACTCACACGTGTGCATGCACACTTAGACACACACACACACACCCGCGCGCGTAAACACACGCGCGCGCACACACAGACACACAGACACATACACACACATACGCACACACACACAGAAACACGCACACACACATACAGAAACACGCACGCCCGCACGCACGGATGCTCTAACTCACAATGCTCGCACACACACACACACACACACCCGCGTACACACACACATACACACTCATACACACACGCACACACACACACACACACACGAGTGCGAACACGTGCGCGTGCATACACGCACACATGCACTCGCATGCACAAAACACGCCCTTGCATACACAGACACACACGCACGCGCACACACACACACACACACGCACACACACAGGCACACGCAGACACACAAACACACACACACACACGTACACACACGCTCACACACAAACAGACACACACACACACACACACGTGCACACATGCACTCACAAACATGAACGCGCGCGCGGGCTTACCCTTACACACAAGCGTGCGCGCACATACACACACGCACACGCACACACACGTATACACACGCACAGACACACACACACACAAACACAAACGCGCGTGCACACACATACACACACACGCACACACACACAAACACGCAGACACAAACATGCGCGTGCGTGCAAACACACACACGCGTGCGGGCACACACACACACATACACGCAAATGCACGCACGCACACACACATACACGCACCTGTGCAGACACAACCACACACACGCGTGCGCGCTCACACAGACACGCACACAAACACAAGTGTGCGCACACACAGACACATACACACAAACAAATGTGTGCGTATACATACACGCGTGCGCGCACGCATACACACAAACACAACCAAGCATGCACGCGCACACCCACCCACACACACGCATGCACTAACGCACGCCGCTCGCACACACATGCACGCACACACGCACACACGCACACGTGCATACACATAAACACACACTCACACACACACACACACACACATCACACAAACGTGCGCACACGCGCGCGCTCACACACAAACACACACATACATGCATGCACACACGCACACACATACAAACGCACTCGCGTGTACACAAACACACACGTGCATACATAGACACACACACGCACGCAGACACACAAACACGCAGGCACGCACGTGCAGACACACACACACACCTGCGCAGACACACACACACACACACGTGTGCACGCACACTTAGACACACACACATGCGCGCGCGCTCGTGCACGTGCACACACATAGACACACACACACACATACACACACACACACACACCCGTGCACGCACACATACACACACACACACGCGCGCGCATACACACACACACGCACACATACACACACGCACGCACACACACGGACACATACACACAAATGCACACATGAAAGCACACACATACATGTACCTGTGCAGATATAACCACACACACGCACACACACACCCACACACACACGCAGGCACGCACACACGCGCACACTCAGATACACACACCTGCACGCCCGTGCACACATACACACACGCACGCCCGTGCACACACGTTCGCACAAACACACACACACACACACACACACTAGCACGCCCGTGCGGACACAGACACACACAAACACGCGCGCGTGCGCGTACACACGGACACACAACGAAACACACGCGCGCGCTCACCCAGCAACACACGCGCGCACACACACTGACACATACGCACGCACACAAACACGGGTGCACACACTCTCTCACACATACAAACACACACACAAACACACACACACACACACTCATGTGCATGCACACACATACACATGAACACAAACACACACATACACACACAAACACACGCACACAAACACGTGCGTGTGCGCAAACACACACACGCGTCCGTGCATACACACACACATACACACAAATGCATGCACGGACGCACACATGTACACACTTGCACATACATACACACACACGCGCGTGTGCGCACACACACACACACACAAACGCATGCACGCGCAAATACATACCCGCACCTGCGCATACATACACACACACACACGCGCGTGCGCACGCACACACAGACACAAAGAAACACACGCGCGTACGCGTACACACACACACACACAACCAAGCGTTCACGCGCGCATCCATACACACACACACATGCACGCACGCATGCACTAACGCACGTCGCTCACACACACACACACACACGTGCACACACACACACACACACGCACACACGCGCGCGCACACCGACGCATATACACGGACTCACGCACACACAAACACGCACTCGCGTGCACGCAATCACACGCGTGCACACACAGACACACACACGCACGCAGACACAAACACGCAGGCACACACGCACATGCATACACACACACATACACACTTGCGCAGACACACACTCACACGTGTGCATGCACACTTAGACACACACTCACACACACACACTCACACGTGTGCATGCACACTTAGACACACACACGCACACACACACGTAAACACACGCGCGCGCACACACAGAAACACAGACACAGACACACACACACACACACACAGAAACACGCGTGCGCGCAGGCACACATACACTCGTATACGCGCACGTGCGCGCGCACACACCCACACGCACACGCGCACACACTCACACCCACACACACACACACACACACGCCAGCACGGATTCACTAACTCACAATGCTAGCACACACACACACACACCCGCGTATACACACACACATACACACATTTATACACACACGCACACACACACACGAGTGCGCACACGTGCGCGCACACACGCACACACGCACTCGCGTGCACACAAACACGCCCTTGCATACACAGACACACACGCACGCACACACACACACGCACACACACAGGCATACGCAGACACACAAACACACACACACACACGTACACACACGATCACACACACACACACACACGTGCACACATGCACTCACAAACATGAACGCGCGCGCGGGCTTACCCTCACACACACGCGTGCGCGCACATACTCACACGCACACGCACACACGTATACACACGCACAGACACACACACACACACAAACACAAACGCGCGTGCACACACATACATACACACGCACACACACAAACACGCAGACACAAACATGCGCGTGCGCGCAAACGCACACACGCGTGCAGGCACACACACACACATACACACAAATGCACGCACACACACACACATACACGCACCTGTGCAGACACAACCACACACACGCGTGCGCGCACATACAGACACGCACATAAACACAAGTGTGCGCACAGACAGACACACATACACACATACACACAAATGCACGCACGCACACACACATGTACACACCTGCGCATACATACACACACACAAACGCATGCACGCGCAGATACATACCCGCACCTGTGCATACATACACACACACACGCGCGCGTGCGCACGCACACACAGACACAAAGAAACACACGCGCGTACGCGTACACACACACAACCAAGCGTTCACGCGCGCCTCCACACACACACATGCACGCACGCATGCACTAACGCACGTCGCTCGCGCACACACACACACACGTGCACACACACACGTGCACACACGCGCGCGCACACCCACGCATATACACGGACGCACGCACACACAAACACGCACTCGCGTGCACGCAATCACACGCGTGCACACACAGACACACACACACACGCACGCAGACACACAAACACGCAGTCATACACGCACATGCATACACACACACATACACACCTGCGCAGACACACACACACACACACACACACACACACTCACACGTGTGCATGCACACTTAGAGACACACACACACACTCACACGTGTGCATGCACACTTACACACACACACACACGCGCGCGCGCGCACACAGACAAACAGACACATACACACACACGCACGCCCGCACGCATGCACGGATGCTCTAACTCACAATGCTCGCACACACACACACAAGTGAGCACACGTGCGCGCGCACACACGCACACACGCACTCGCGTGCACACAAACACGCCCTTGCATACACAGACACACACGCACACACACACACACACACACGCACACAGTCACACGCAGACACACAAACACACACACACACACACACACGTACACACACGCTCACACACAAACAGACAAACACACACACACACGTGCACACATGCACTCACAAACCTGAACGCGTGCGCTGGCTTACCCTCACACACATGCGTGCGCGCACATACACACACACACACACAAACACAAACGCGCGTGCACACACATACACAAACACACACACACACAAACACGCAGACACAAACATGCGCGTGCGCGCAAATGCACACACGCGTGCAGGCACACACACACACATACACACAAATGCACGCACGCACACACACATACACGCACCTGTGCAGACACAACCACACACACGCGTGCGCGCACACACAGACACGCACACAAACACAAGTGTGCGCACACACAGACACACACACACAAACAAATGTGTGCGTATACACACATGCGCGCGCGCACGCATACACACAAACACAACCACGCATGCACGCGCGCACTCTCCCGCACACACGCATGCACTAACGCACGCCGCTCTCACACACATGCACACACACGCACACATGCACACGTGCGTACGCATAAACACATACACGCACACATGCACACGTGCGTACGCATAAACACACACGCGCACACACACGTCACACAAACGTGCGCACACGCGCGCACTCACACACAAACACACACACATGCATGCACACACGCACACACATACACACGCACTCGCGTGCACACAAACACACGCGTGCACACATAGACACACGCAGACACACAAACACGCAGGCACACACGCATGCACGCACGTGTAGACACACACACACACACCTGCGCAGACACACACACAAACACACACGTGTGCACGCACACTTAGACACACACACACACGCGCGCGTGCGCTCGTGCATGTGCACACACATAGACACACACACACATACATACACACACACACACATACATACACACACACAGACACACCCGTGCGCGCACATACACGCACACAATCGGATACGCGCGTTGCGCCCGCGCACACAGACACGCAAACGCGCACACCGTCACACACACACACGCACGCACGCACGCACACACACACACACGCACACGCGCGCATACACACACACACATACACACACACACACACACGCACACACAGACACATACACACAAATGCACACATGCAAGCACACACATACATGTACCTGCGCAGATATAACCACACACACGCGTGCGCGCACACATAGACACACGTTCGCACACCCACACACACACGTAGGCACGCAGGCACGCGCACACTCAGATACACACACCTGCACGCCCGTGCACACACACACGCACACGCACGCCCGTGCACACACACACACACACGCACACGCACGCCCGTGCACACACATTCGCACAAACACACACACACGCACACGCACGCCCGTGCACACACATTCGCACAGACACAAACACACACGCGCGCGTGCGCGTACACACGGACACACACAGAAACACACGCGCGCGCTTACACACCAACACACACGCACGCACACACCGACACATACTTATGCACACAAACACGCGTGCACACACTCTCTCACACATACAAACACACACACACACACACACACACACACACACACACACACACACACACACACACACACACACACTCATGTGCATGCACACACATACACATGAACACAAACACACACATACACACACAAACACACACACACAAACACGTGCGTGTGTGCAAACACACACACACGCGTACGTGCATACACACACACACACATACACACAAATGCATGCACGCACACACACATGTACACACCTGCGCATACATACACACACACGCGTGTACGCGCACACACACACACACACACAAACGCATGCACGCGCAGATACATACCCGCACCTGCGCATACATACACACAAACACGCGCGTGCGCACGCACACACAGACACAAAGAAACACACGCGCGTACGCGTACACACACACAACCAAGCGTTCACGCGCGCATCCATACACACACACACATGCATGCACGCATGCACTAACGTACATCGCTCACACACACACACACACACACACACGTGCACACACGCGCGCACACCCACGCATATACACGGACGCACGCACACACAAACACGCACTCGCGTGCACGCAATCACACACGTGCACACACAGACACACACACGCACGCAGACACACAAACACGCAGGCACACACGCACATGCATACACACACACACATACACACCTGCGCAGACACACACACACACTCACACGTGTGCATGCACACTTAGACACACACACACACACACACACTCACACGTGTGCATGCACACTTAGACACACACACACACACACACACACACACGTTAAAACACACGCGCGCATACACAGAAACACAGACACATACACACACACACAGAAACACGCGTGCGCGCAGGAACATACACTCGTACACGCGCACGTGTGCGCGCTCACACTCACACGCACACGCGCACACACTCACACACAAACACACACACGCCCGCACACACACACGAGTGCGCAAACGTGCGCGCGCACACACGCACTCGCGTGCATACAAACACACCCTTGCATACACAGACACACACGCACGCACACACACACACACAGGCACACACACAGGCACACGCAGACACACAAACACACACACACATACACACACACACACACACATACACACACGATCACACACAAACACACACACACACACACACGTGCACACATGCACTCACAAACATGAACGCGCGCGCGGGCTTACCCTCACACACACGCGTGCATGCACATACACACACGCACATGCACACACACGTATACACACGCACAGACACACACACACATACACACAAACACAAATGCGTGTGCACACACACACACACACGCACACACACACAAACACGCGGACACAAACATGCGCGTGCGCGCAAGCGCACACACGCGTGCGGGCACACACACACATACACACAAATGCACGCACGCACACAAACATACACACACCTGTGCAGACACAACCATACACACGCGTGCGCGCACACACAGACACGCACACAAACACAAGTGTGCGCACACACAGACACACATACACACATACACACAAATGCACGCACGCACACACACATGTACACACCTGCGCATACATACACACACACACACAAACGCATGCACGCGCAGATACATACCCGCACCTGTGCATACATACACACACACACATGCGCGTGCGCACGCACACACAGACACAAAGAAACACACGCGCGTACGCGTACACACACACAACCAAGCGTTCACGCGCGCATCCACACACACACACATGCACGCACGCATGCATTAACGCACGTCGCTCGCACACACACATGTGCATACACTCACACCCCCCCACACACACACACACACACGCCAGCACGGATTCACTAATTCACAATGCTAGCACACACACACACACACACACACCCGCGTACACACACACACATACACACATTTATAAACACACGCACACACACACACACGAGTGCGCACACGTGCGCGCACACACGCACACACGCACTCGCGTGCACACAAACACGCCCTTGCATACACAGACACACACACACGCACACACACACACGCACACACACAGGCATACGCAGACACACAAACACACACACACACACACATACACACACGATCACACACACACACACACACACACGTGCACACATGCACTCACAAACATGAACGCGTGCGCGGGCTTACCCTCACACACACGCGTGCGCGCACATACTCACACGCACACGCACACATACGTATACACACGCACAGACACACACACACACACAAACACAAACGCGCGTGCACACACATACATACACACGCACACACACAAACACGCGGACACAAACATGCGCGTGCGCGCAAACGCACACACGCGTGCAGGCACACACACACACACATACACACAAATGCACGCACACACACACACACATACACGCACCTGTGCAGACACAACCACACACACGCGTGCGCGCACATACAGACACGCACATAAACACAAGTGTGCGCACACACAGACACACATACACACATACACACAAATGCACGCACGCACACACACATGTACACACATGCGCATACATACACACACACAAACGCATGCACGCGCAGATACATACCCGCACCTGTGCATACATATACACACACACGCGCGCGTGCGCACGCACACACAGACACAAAGAAACACACGCGCGTACGCGTACACACACACACAACCAAGCGTTCACGCGCGCCTCCACACACACACATGCACGCACGCATGCACTAACGCACGTCGCTCGCGCACACACACACACGTGCACACACACACGTGCACACACGCGCGCGCACCCCCACGCATATACACGGACGCACGCACACACAAACACGCACTCGCGTGCACGCAATCACACGCGTGCACACACAGACACACACACACGCACGCAGACACACAAACACGCAGTCATACACGCACATGCATACACACACACATACACACCTGCGCAGACACACACACACACACACACACACACACACTCACACGTGTGCATGCACACTTAGAGACACACACACACACTCACACGTGTGCATGCACACTTACACACACACACACACACGTAAACACACGCGCGCGCACACACAGACAAACAGACACATACACACACACACGCACGCCCGCACGCATGCACGGATGCTCTAACTCACAATGCTCGCACACACACACACACACACGAGTGAGCACACGTGCGCACGCACACACGCACTCGCGTGCACACAAACACGCCCTTGCATACACAGACACACACGCACACACACACACACACGCACACAGGCACTCGCAGACACACAAACACACACACACACGTACACACACGCTCACACACAAACAGACACACACACACACACGTGCACACATGCACTCACAAACCTGAACGCGTGCGCTGGCTTACCCTCACACACATGCGTGCGCGCACATACACACACACACACACACACAAACACAAACGCGCGTGCACACACATACACAAACACGCACACATACAAACACGCAGACACAAACATGCGCGTGCGCGCAAACGCACACACGCGTGCAGGCACACACACACACATACACACAAATGCACGCACGCACACACACATACACGCACCTGTGCAGACACAACCACACACACGCGTGCGCGCACACACAGACACGCACACAAACACAAGTGTGCGCACACACAGACACACACACACAAACAAATGTGTGCGTATACACACATGTGCGCGCGCACGCATACACACAAACACAACCACGCATGCACGCGCGCACCCTCCCGCACACACGCATGCACTAACGCACGCCGCTCTCACACACATGCACACACACGCACACATGCACACGTGCGTACGCATAAACACACACGCGCACACACACGTCACACAAACGTGCGCACTCGCGCGCACTCACACACAAACACACACACACATGCATGCACACACGCACACCCATACACACGCACTCGCGTGCACACAAACACACGCGTGCACACATAGACACACGCAGACACACAAACACGCAGGCACACACGCATGCACGCACGTGTAGACACACACACACACCTGCGCAGACACACACACAAACACACACGTGTGCACGCACACTTAGACACACACACACACACGCGCGCGTGCGCTCGTGCATGTGCACACACATAGACACACACACACACACATACATACACACACACACATACATACACACACACAGACACACCCGTGCGCGCACATACACGCACACAATTGGATACGCGCGTTGCGCCCGCGCACACAGACACGCAAACGCGCACACCGTCACACACACACACGCACGCACGCACGCACGCACACACACACACACACACACACACGCACACGCGCGCATACACACACACACATACACACACACACACGCGCACACACAGACACATACACACAAATGCACACATGCAAGCACACACATACATGTACCTGCGCAGATATAACCACACACACGCGTGCGCGCACACATAGACACACGTTCGCACACCCACACACACACGTAGGCACGCAGGCACGCGCACACTCAGATACACACACCTGCACGCCCGTGCACACACACACGCACACGCACGCCCGTGCACACACATTCGCACAAACACACACACACTCGCACGCCCGTGCGGACACAGACACAAACACACACACGCGCGTGCGCGTACACACGGACACACACAGAAACACACGCGCGCGCTTACACACCAACACACACGCACGCACACACCGACACATACTCATGCACACAAACACGCGTGCACACACTCTCTCACACATACAAACACACACACACACACACACACACTCATGTGCATGCACACACATACACATGAACACAAACACACACATACACACACAAACACACACACACAAACACGTGCGTGTGTGCAAACACACACACACGCGTACGTGCATACACACACACACATACACACAAATGCATGCACGCACACACACATGTACACACCTGCGCATACATACACACACACGCGTGTACGCACACACACACACACACACAAACGCATGCACGCGCAGATACATACCCGCACCTGCGCAGACACATAAATACACACACACACGCGTGCGCACGCACACACAGACACAAAGAAACACACGCGCGTACGCGTACACACACACAACCAAGCGTTCACGCGCGCATCCACACACACACACACACACATGCACGCACGCATGCACTAACGTACATCGCTCACACACACACACACACACACACGTGCACACACGCGCGCACACCCACGCATATACACGGACGCACGCACACACAAACACGCACTCGCGTGCACGCAATCACACACGTGCACACACAGACACACACACGCATGCAGACACACAAACACGCAGGCACACACGCACATGCATACACACACACACACATACACACCTGCGCAGACACACACACACACTCACATGTGTGCATGCACACTTAGACACACACACACACACACACACTCACACGTGTGCATGCACACTTAGACACACACACACACGTTAAAACACACGCGCGCATACACAGAAACACAGACACATACACACACACACACACACACACACACACACACACACAGAAACACGCGTGCGCGCAGGAACATACACTCGTACACGCGCACGTGCGCGCGCTCACACTCACACGCACACGCGCACACACTCACACACACACACGCACGCCCGCACACACACACACGAGTGCGCAAACGTGCGCGCGCACACACGCACTCGCGTGCATACAAACACACCCTTGCATACACAGACACACACGCACGCACACACACACACACAGGCACACACACAGGCACACGCAGACACACAAACACACACACACACACGTACACACACGATCACACACAAACACACACACACACACACGTGCACACATGCACTCACAAACATGAACGCGCGCGCGGGCTTACCCTCACACACACGCGTGCATGCACATACACACACGCACATGCACACACACGTATACACACGCACAGACACACACACACATACACACAAACACAAATGCGTGTGCACACATATACACACACACGCACACACACACAAACACGCGGACACAAACATGCGCGTGCGCGCAAACGCACACACGCGTGCGGGCACACACACACACATACACACAAATGCACGCACGCACACAAACATACACACACCTGTGCAGACACAACCATACACACGCGTGCGCACACACACAGACACGCACACAAACACAAGTGTGCGCAGACACAGACACACATACACACATACACACAAATGCACGCACGCACACACACATGTACACACCTGCGCATACATACACACACACACAAACGCATGCACGCGCAGATACATACCCGCACCTGTGCATACATACACACACACACACGCGCGTGCGCACGCACACACAGACACAAAGAAACACACGCGCGTACGCGTACACACACACACAACCAAGCGTTCACGCGCGCATCCACACACACACACATGCACGCACGCATGCACTAACGCACGTCGCTCGCACACACACATGTGCATACACGCGCGCGCACCCCCACGCATATACGCGGATGCACGCACACACAAACACGCACTCGCGTGCACGCAATCACACGCGTGCACACACAGACACACACACACACGCACGCAGACACACATACACGCAGGCATACACGCACATGCATACACATACACACATATACACCTGCGCAGACACATACACACACACTCACACGTGCATGCACACTTAGACACACACACACACACACTCACACGTGTGCATGCACACTTAGACACACACACACACACACGTAAACACACGCGCGCACACACACTGACACACAGACACATACACACACACACACACACACAGAAACACGCGTGCGCGCAGGCACACATACACTCGTATACGCGCACGTGCGCTCGTGCACACTCACACGCACACGCGCACACACTCACACACAAACACGCACGCCCGCCCGCACGCACGGATGCTCTAACTCACAATGCTCGCACACATACACACACACCCGCGTACACACACACATACACACTCATACACACACGCACACACATACACACACACACACGAGTGCGCACACGTGCGCGCGCACACACGCACACACGCACTCGCGTGCACATAAACACGCCCTTGCATACACAGACACACACGTACGCACACACACACACACACACACACACACAGGCACACGCAGACACACAAACACACACACACACGCTCACACACAAACAGACACACACACACACGTGCACACATGCACTCACAAACATGAACGCGCGCGCGGGCTTACCCTCACACACATACACACATGCACACGCACACACACGTATACACACGCACAGACACACACACACACACACACACACACACAAACACAAACGCGCCTGCACACACATACACACACATGCACACACACACAAACACGCAGACACAAACATGCGCGTGCGTGCAAACGCACACACATACACACAAATGCACGCACGCACACACACATACACGCACCAGTGCAGACACAACCACACACACGCGTGCGCGCACACACAGACACGCACACAAACACAAGTGTGCGCACACACAGACACACACGCACACAAACAAATGTGTGCATATACACACACGCGCGCGCCCACGCATACACACAAACACAACCATGCATGCACGCGCGCACCCATCCACACACACGCATGCACTAACGCACGCCGCTCACACACACATGCACATACACACGCACACGTGCATACACATAAACACACACGCTCACACACA
>CAWUDS030001140.1:300000-302500 GCA_963859935.3 Lathyrus sativus
AAGCGCATACGCGAGCGTGCACGCACGTACGCTTTGGCACACACTCACACGCACAAGCGCACACACTCGCACATACAGACGCACGCACGCACGGATGCCCTGACACACGCTGCCCGCACACATACACACACACATACACGCGCACACACACACACACACACACACACACACACACACACACACACACACACACACACACACGCGTGCACACACCCACATACACACTCAAATACACACACACGCACGCTGCTCGCACACACACACACACACAAACACACACATTCATACACACACACACACACACACACGCACACACACACACATACAAACACGCACGCATACACAGAAACACGCGGACACAAACATGCGTGTGCGTGCAAACGCACACACGCGTGCGGGCACACACACGCACACATACACACAAATGCACGCACGCTAGCACATACATACACGCACCTGCGCAGACATAACCACACACACGCGTGCGTGCACACACAGACACACGTTCGCACACCCACACACACACACAGGCACGCACGCACGCGCACGCTCAGATACACACACCTTCACGCCCGTGCACACACACACACACGCACGCCCGTGCACACACGTTTGCACAAACACACACACTCGCACGCCCGTGCGGACACAGACACACACACACACGCGCCTGCGCGCACACATAGGCACACACACAAACACACGCACGCACACAACAACACACGCGCGCGCTCACGCACCAACACAGGCGCGCACACACACAGACACATACGCACGCACACAAACACGCGTGCGCACACTCTCTCACACATACAAACACACACACACAGACACACACACACACACAAAGAAACACAGGCGCGCACGCGTACTCACACACACAACCAAGCGTGCACGCGCGCACCCACACACACACACACATGCACACACGCTCGCACGCATACACACACACACACAAAGAAACATACACGCGCGCCCACACACACGCGTGAACACTCACACGCGCACACACACACTCGTGCGCACACTCACACGCACACCCACACATATACACGCATGCACGCACACACAAACACGCACTCGCGTGCACACAAACACGCGCGTGCACACACAGACACACACACACACGCACGCAGACACACAAATACGCAGGCATGCACGTGCATACACACACACCTGCGCAGACATACACACACACCCACACACACTCACACGTGTGCACGCACACTTTGACATACACACA
The DNA here is from genome assembly GCA_963859935.3 of Lathyrus sativus. Classification (NCBI taxonomy): domain Eukaryota; kingdom Viridiplantae; phylum Streptophyta; class Magnoliopsida; order Fabales; family Fabaceae; genus Lathyrus; species Lathyrus sativus. The sequence continues at coordinate 301,244 of CAWUDS030001140.1, forward strand.
CACGTAAACACACACGCACGCGCACACAGACCCACACACACATACACACACATGCGCACAGACAGACGCGTGCGTGCACGCACACATACACGCGCATACGCGCGCGTGCCCGCGCGCACGCTTTGATGCATACTCACACGCACACACGCACGCACGCACGCGCGGATGCGCTGACGCACACTGCTCACGCACACACACACACTCATACACACCCATATACACACTCATACACACACGCGCACACACACGCACACACGCACTCGCGTGCACACAAACACGCCCTTGCAGACACAGACACACACGCACACACACGCACACACACACGCACACACACACGCACACACACACACACATACAAACACACACACACACACACACACACGCACACGCACACTCACTCTCACACACAAACAGACAAGCACACACACACGTGCGTGCACACATGCACTCACAAACATGAACGAGCGCGCAGGCTCACCCTCACACACACGCGTGCGCGCACATACACACACACGCACACGCACATACACACATGCACAAACACACACATACAAACACAAACGCGCGTGCACACACATACACACACACACACACACACATACACACAAACACACGGACACAAACATGCGCGTGCGCGCAAACGCATACACGCGTGCGGGCACACACATGGACACATACACACAAATGCACGCATGCAAGCACACACATACACACACCTGCGCAGATATAACCACACACACGCGTGCGCGCACACATAGACACACGTTCGCACACCCACTCACACACGCAGGCACGCACGCACGCGTATACACAGATACACACACCTGCACGCCCGTGCACACACACACGCACGCCCGTGCACACACGTTTGCACAAACACACACACACACTCGCACGCCCATGCGGACACAGACACAAACACACGCGCGCGCGTGCGCGTACACACGGACACACAAAGAAACACACGCGCACGCTCGCACACCAACACACGCGCGCACACACACAAAAACATACGCACGCACACAAACACACGTACACACACTCTCTCACACATACAAACACACACACACACACACACACACTCATGTGTATGCACACACATACACATGAACACAAACACACACATACGCACATAAACACGTGCGTGTGCGCAAACACACACGCGTACGTGCATACACACACATATACACACAAATGCACGCATGCACGCACACATGTTCACACCTGCATATACATACACAAACACACGCGCGCGTG
>CAWUDS030001140.1:307500-325000 GCA_963859935.3 Lathyrus sativus
AGACACACAAAGAAACACACGCATGCACGCGTACAGACACACACACACATACACACACACGTGCATACACAGACACGCACGCCCGCGCATACACAGACACACACACATACAGGCACGCTCGCACATACACACACACATACACGCACGCCCGTGCACACACACACGCTCACACACAAACACACACACACATACGTGCGTGCACACATACACTCACAAACAAGAACACGCGCGCGGGCTCACCCTCACACACAGGCACACACACGTACACACACGCACAAACACAAACACACACAAACACAAACGCGCGTGCACACGCACACACACGCAAACACACACACACACAAACACGCGCACAAAAACATGCGCGTGCGCACAAACATACACACGCGTGCGGACACACACACACACACATACACACAAACGCACGCACGGACACACACACACACAAACATACACACATGTGCAGACACACACACGCACAAACACGCACACACGCGTGCGCGCGCATACACAGACACCCACAAGCGCGCATCCACACACACGCGTGCGCACACACTCTCTCTGACACACACACACACACCCACACACACACACACACATACACACTCTCTCTCACACACCCCCCCCCCCCACACACACACATACACATGCGCGCACAAATACACACACACACACGCACGCACACACGAACACGCGCACACGCTTGAATGCATACACACACACACACACGTGCGTGCAAACACACACAAACACGAGCGCGGGCACACATACACACACACACGCGCGCGTGCGGGCACACATACACACACATCGCACACGTGCGCACATGCGCACGCACACACATAAACACACACACACACACACACATGCACGTACGCACACACACACGCACACAAACACACACTCGCGTGCACACAAACACACGCGTGTACACACAGACACACACACGCACGCAGACACACAAACACCCAGGCACGCACGCATGCACGCAAGTGCACACACACACACACACCTGCGCAGACACACACACACACACACACACGTGTACACGCACACTTAGACACACACACACACGCACGCACATAAACACACGCGCAGGTGCACACACAGACACATACACACACATACACACAAACACGCGCGCGCGCGTCCTCGCATATACACACACAAACTCGCATACGCGCGCTTGCGCCCGCGCACACAGACACAAACACACGCACACACTCACGCACACATACACGCACACATGCACGCACGCACGAATGCACTAACGCATGCCGCTCGCGCACACACATACACACACGCATGGGTACACGCGTGCACACCTATTCACACACATACACGCGCGCAGACACAGTCACACACACTCGCGTGCACACAAACACGCTCGTGCATACACAGACACACACACATACAAACACGCTCGTGCATACACAAACACACACACACACACACCCACAAACACACACACACACACACACACGCTCATACACAAACACACACACACACACACACACACGTGCGCGCACACATACACTCACAAACATGAACACGCGTGCAGGCTCACCCTCACACACGCGCGTGCCCGCAAATACACACACGCACACACACGCAAAAACAGACACACACACGCAAACACAAACGCGCGTGCACAAACATACACACAGACACGCAAACACACAAACACAAACACGCGTGTGCGCACAAACACACACACGCGTGGGGACACACACACACACACACATACACAAAAAGGCACGCACGCACGTGCACACACACACACACACACACACACAAACATACACACCTGCGCAGACACACACACGCACAAACACGCAAACACGCGTGTGCGTGCGCATACAGACACACATGCGCGCGTGCACGCCCACACAGACTCACACACAAACACGCGCGCACACACACGCAGACGCACACACACGCGCGTGCACGCCCACACAGACTCACACACAAACACCCACATACACACACACGTGCGCACAAATACACACACACACGCACGCACGTACATTCACGCACACGCGCACACACTTACGCACACACGCACTCGCGTGAACACATACACGCACGTGCACACAAACATGCGCGTGCACACATAGACACACACACGCAGACACATACACACACGCAAACACACACGCAGACACACACACACACACACATACACATACACGTGCACAAACACACACGCGCGTGCACACACACAAACACATGCATACACACACCCAAACACACACGCGTGCGCACACACACACACACATGCACACACGCATGCATACACACACGCACACACACATACACACGCACTCACATGCACACTAACATACCCGTGCACACACAAACACACACAGACACACGCATGCACATACACGCACACACACAAACACACACACCAACACGTGCGCGCGCACACACACACACGCACACACACAAACCCCCACGTGCGCGCACACACACACACACACACGCACAAACACACACATACGCACCCACACACACACACATGCACTAACGCACGCCGCTCGCACACACATACACACACACACACACGCACACACGCACACACGCACACGTGCACACACGCGCGCGCGCACACACCCAGGCACACGGACGCACACACACAGACACACACAGACAAACACAAACACACGCACGCGCGTTCTCGCGCACATACACGCAGGCTCACACACACGCACGCACGCATGCATGCACTAACGCGCATCGCTCGCACACGCACACGCCCAAGCACACATACACACGTGCGTGCACACGCACACACGCATACACTTACACACATACACATACACCCAAGCACACATACACACGCGGGTGCATACACACACACGTACACACACGCGTGCACACCCAAACACACGCACACACACACACACACACACACACACGCATACACACGCATGTACGCACGCACTTGCATGCTAACAAACACGCGCGTGCACACGTAAACACACACACACACGCGCGCGCGCGCACACACACACACACACATACATACCAACACGTGCGCGCGCGCACACACGGGTACACACACAAACAGCCACGTGCGCACACACATAGAGACACACAAACAAACACGCGCGCGCGTGTGCATACACACACACACATACGCACACAAACGCACATACACACACGCACATACGCACACACACGCACATACACACACACACCCACACACACACACACGTATGCACTAACGCACGCCGCTCTCACACACATACACACACACGCACACGTGCACAAACATAAACACACACGCATACACACACATCACACACACAGGCGCACACTCATGCGCACACACACAAACACACGCATGCACGCACGCACACACACACGCACTCGCGTGCACACAAACACACGCGTGCACACACAGACACACGCACGCAGACACACAAACACGCAGCCACGCACGCATGCACGCACGTGCTCACACACACACACCTGCGCAGACACACACACACAAACACACGCGCACATGCACACACATACACACACACATACATACACACACCACACACATACACACACACACACATACATATACACACCACACACATACACACAGACACACGCGTGCACGCATATACACACACACAATCGAATACGCGCGCTTGCGCCCGTGCACACAGACATGCACACGCGCACACACTCACACACACACACACGCACGCATGTACACTCGAATGCACTAACTCACACCGCTCGCACACACACACACACAAACACACGTGGGCACATACAGACACACACACACACACAAACACACACACACACACACACACACACCCACACACACGCTCACACACAAACACACACACACACACACAAACACACACACATACACTCACAAACATGAACACGCGTGCGGGCTCACCCTCACACACACACGTGTGCGCACATACACACACACACACGCACACGCACTCACACAGACACACACACAAACACAAGCCCCGCACACACAGGCACATGCGTGCCCACGCACACATTCACATGCGCGCACGCGTACCCACACACAAAATCACGCGTGCCCGCGTGCACCCATACACACAAATGCACGCACGTATGCACTGACAAACGCCGCTCGCGCGCACACACGCGCACACACACACACACATCCACACCCTCACACACACATAAACACGCGGACACACACACGTGAGCACACGCGCGCGCTCACCCACACACATACACGCACGCATGCACGCACACACATACACTAGCACACACACAAACGCACTCACGTGCACACACAAACACACACACACACACATAGACACACAAACACGCAGGCACGCAGGCACGCACGCACGTGCACCCACACACACACACCTGCGCAGACACACACACACACACACACGTGTGCACGCACACTTAGACACACACACACAAATATAAACACATGCGCGCACACACAGAGACACACACACACATACACACACACACACACACACCTGCTCAGACACACCCACACCCACGCGTGCACGCACACACAGACACACACAAAAACACAAGCGCGCGCACACACAGGCACATGCGTGCGCGCGCATAGTTACACCTGCGCGCACGCGTACCCACACACACAACCACGCGTGCGCACGTGCACCCACACACACAAATGCACGCACATATGCACTGACGCACGCCGCTCGCCCGCACATACATACACACGCGCACACACACACACAAATGCACGCACGCACACGCACAAACATACACACCTGCGCAGACACACACACACACAAACCCGCACGCACACACAGGCACAAACAAGCGCGCGTGCACACACCGACACACACACGTAAACACACGCGTGCACGCGCACCCACCCAAACATGCGGGCGCGCGTGCGTGCGCACGCACACACACAAACACGAACTCGCACACACACACACACGCATGCACTAACGCACGCCGCTCGCACACACATACCCGCACTCGCACACACACACATGCATACACACACACACGCGCACACACATATACGCACATGTGCGCATACACATGCACACCCATACACACATGCGCACACACAAACACACACACGCATGCATACACAGACACACACACACGCACACACACTTACGCACACACGCACTCGCGTGCACACAAACACGCGCGTGCATACACAGACACACGCAGACGCAGACACGCACACACACGCGTGCGCACACACTCTCTCTCTCTCTCTCACACACACACACAAACACACACATAAACATGTGCGCGCACAAATACACATACACACACACGAACACGCGTGCACGCGTGCATGCACACACACACACACACACACACACACACGTGCGCACAAACACACACAAACAAGAGCGTGAGCACACAAAAAAACAGACGCGCGCTGACACACATACACACACATGCGCACACACAAAAACGCACACACACGCATGCACGCACGCACGCACATACACACGCACACGCACACACACACACACACTAGCTTGCACACAAACACACGCGTGCACACACAAACACACTCACATGCACGCAAACACACAAACACGCAGGCACGCACGCATGCACGCAATTGCACAAACACACACACACACCTACGCAGACACACACACACAAAAAGACACGCGCACGTGCACACACACACACACATACATACACACACACACACACGCGTCCGCACATACACACAAACACACACACACACACACTCGCATACCGGCGCTTGACCCGCACACACAGACACGCACACACGCACGCACTCACACACACACACACGCACGCACGAATGCACTAATGCACGCCGCTCGCGCACACACACACACACACGCGCGTGGGTACACGCGCACACACACTTTCACACACATACACGCACACACACACACACACACACACTCGCGTGCACACAAGCATGCCCGTGCATACACAAACACACACACATGCACACAAACACGCCCATGAGTACACAGACGCACACAGACAAACACACACACACACACACACACACACACTCACACACAAACACAGACACACACACACGTGCGCGCACATATACACACACACGCACGTACACATACGCACGAACACACACACACACACACGTAAACACAAACGCGCGTGCACACACATACACACACACACACACTAATACGCGAACACAAACACACGTGTGCGTACCAACACACACACGCGTGCGGACACACGCACACACTCATACACACAAACGTACACACGCACGCACGCACACACACACACACAAACATACACACCTGCGCAGACACACATACACACGCACAAACACGCACACACGCGTGTGCTTGCGCACACTAACACACATACGTGCGGGTGCACGCACATATAGACTCACAAAAAAACACACGCGCGCACACAGACAAACACACACACTCGTGTGCACGCACACCCAACCTTACACGCGTGCACGTGTGTGTGCGCGCACACACACACAAACACGCACTCACACACACTCACACACACACGCATGCACTAATGCACGCCGCTCACACATACATACCCGCACACGCACACACACACATTTGCACACACACACACGCATACACACACACGCACCCGCGCGTACACACACGCGTGCACACACACACACACACACGTGCGCACAAATACACACACAGACACGCACACGCACACACACTTATGCACACACGCACTCGCGTGCAAACATACACGCGCGTGCACACAAACACGCGCGTGCACACATAGACACACACACACACACACGCAGACACGCACACACACGCGCACACACAAACACACGCGTGCACACTCTCTCTCTCTCTCTCTCTCTCTCACACACACACACACACACACACACAAACCCACACATAAACACATGCGCGCGCACACACATGCACACACACGTATACACGTACGCGCACAAATACGCACACACACAAACACGAACACGCCCGCACGCATGCATGCACACACATACACACACACACACACACACACACACGCACGGGCACACATACACACACACACAAACAGGCATGCTCACACACTCTCTCTCACACACAAGACATACACACACACACATGTGTACACACACACATAAGAACACACACGCGCGTGCACACAAACATACATACACACTCGTGCGTACACTCACACGCACGGACGTGCGCGCACACACACGCACGGATGTGCGCGCATACACACGCATACACACACACACAAACAGGCGTGTACACACAAACACACACACGCATGAGCACACACACACACACATTCACACAAGCTTGCACGCACACACACGCGCACAAACGAGCATACACACACACAAGCGCGCGTGTGAGCGCTTGTTACGTACACACACGCACACACACAAACACATAGGCACGCACGCACGTGCATACTCACATACACATGCGCAGACACACACACCGACACACACACACACACGCGTACGCGGACACTTAAATACACACACAAAAACCTACGCATGCAGACACACAGACACACACACATATGTACGGACATACGTGGGTGCGTCCGCACACCCACACACGCATACGCTCGCGTGCGCGCCCGCCCATACACACACGCACATGTACAAAAACAAACGCACGCATGCACTATCGCATGCCGCTCGCGCACACACACACACACACACACATACACGCGCGCACACACACACGCGTGCACACACACAAACACATGCATATACACACCCAAACACACATGCGTGCACACACACACACACGCATGCACACACACACAAACACACGCACGCACACACACGCACACGCGTACTCGCGTGCACACAAACATACCCGTGCAAACAAAGACACACACGCACACACACACACACGCACGCACACACACGCACACGCACACGCACGCTCACACACAAACACACACACACACACACGCGCGCACACACATACTTACAAAAAATGAACACGCATGCGGGCTCAACAACACACACACGCGTGCGCGCACATACACACGTACACGCACGTAGACCCATGCACAGACACACGCACACACACGCACAGACAAACGCGCGTGCACACACATACACACACACACGCACACACACAAACACAAACACACAAACACAACACGCGTGTGCGCACAAACACACACATGCGTGCGTGCATACACACACATATACACAAACGCATGCATACACACACACACTTGCGCATACACACGAACAGACATGGGCGTGTGCGCATACACACACACACGTGCGCGCACCCAAACACACACGCGGGCACACACGCACGCACGCGCACACACACACACTCACCTGCTCAGACACACCCACACCCACGCGTGCGCGGCCGCACAGACACACACAAACACAAGCCCCGCACACACAGGCACATGCGTGCCCACGCACACATACACATGCGTGCATGCATATCCACACACAAAACCACGCGTGCGCGCGTGCACCCAGACACACAAATGCACGCACGTATGCACTGACAAACGCCGCTCGCGCACATACACGCACACACACACACACACCCGCACACACACACACACACATAAACACGCGGACACACACGTGAGCACACGCGCGCGCTCACCCACACACATACATGCACGGATGCACGCACACACATACACTAGCACACACAAATGCACTCGCGTGCACACAAGCACGCGCGTGCACACATAAACACACACACACACATAGACACACAAACACGTAGGCACGCACGCACGTGCACACACACACACACACACACACACGTGTGCACGCACACTTAGACACACACACACACAAATATAAACACACGCGCGCACACACAGAGACACACACACACACACATACACACACACACACACACACACCTGCTCAGACACACCCACACCCACGCGTGCACGCACACATAGACACACACACAAACACAAGCGCGCGCACACACAGGCACATGCAAGCACGCACACACATACACATGCGCGCACGCGTACCCACACACATAACCACGCGTGCGCACGTGCACCCACACACACAAATGCACGCACGTATGCACTGACGCACGCCGCTCACCCACACATACATACACACGCGCACACACACACACACACACACACACAAAAGCACGCACGTATGCACTGACGCACGCCGCTCGCACACACATACAAACACACGCACGCGCACACACACACACAAACATACACACACACACATAAACATGCATGCACACACAAGTGAGCACACGCGCGCGCGCGCATCCACACACGTACACGCACGCATGCACTCACACATACACACGCACACACACAAACGCGCTCGCATGCACATAAGCACGCGCGTGCACACACAGACACACACACACGCACGCACATAGACACACAAACACGCAGGCACGCACGCACGTGCACACGCACACACACACACCCCTGCGCAGACACACACACACACAGACGTATGTACGCACACTTAGACACACACACACACACATATAAACACACGCGCGCACACACAGAGACACACACACACATACACACACACACATACACAAAGACACACGCATGTGCACATGCACACACACATTCGCATATGCGCGCGCACACACATGCACGCACACGCGCACACACTCACACACACACGCACGCAGGGATGCACTAAAGCACTTCGCTCGCACACACACACACACACACACGTACACACACGTACACACACACATACACACTCATTCACACACGCACACACGCACGCGGGCGAACACGCGCACGCATACACACACACACGCACTCATGTGCATACAAACACGCCCGTGCATACACAGACGCTCACACACGCACACACACACATGCTCACACACACACACGCTCACACACAAACAGAAACTCACACACACACACACACACACACACGTGTGTGCACACATACATTCACAAACATGAACACGCGCGCGGGCTCATAGCCACACACACGCGTGCGTGCACATAGACACACACGCATGCGGACACACGCACACGCATACACACAAACGCACGCACACACACACACACATACACACCTGCGCAGACACATACACACACGCACAAACACGCACACACGCGTGTGCGTGCGCACAGTGACACACACCCACGCACGCGTGCGTGCACACATATACTCACAGACAAACACGCGCGCACGCACACAAAGACACACACTCGCGTGCACGCGCACCCAACCAAACACGCGGGCGCGTGTGTGTGCTCTCACACACACACAAACACGCACTCGCACACACTCACACACACACGCACGCACTAACGCACGCCGCTCGCACACACATACCCGCACACGCACACACACACACACACCTCCACACACACACACACATACAAACACACGCGCGCGCGCACACATGCACACGCGTGCACACCCACACACACATACATGTGCGCACAAATACACACACACACACGCACGCACGCACAGACACGCACACGCATACACGCACTCGCGTGCACACATTCACGCGCGTGTACACAATCACGCGCGTGCACGCCTAGACACACACACACGCAGACACGCACACACACACGCGTGCGCACACACACACTCTCTCTCTCTCTCTCACACACACACACACACACACAAACACACACATAAACACGTGCGTGCACACACATGCACACACACACAAACACGTGCATGCAAAAATACACACACACACACACGAACACGCGCGCACGCATGCATGCACACACACAAACACATACGCGCGCGTGCATGCGCGCGCACACACACAAACACACGCACGGGCACACATACACACACACACACACACACGCGTGCGCACACACTCTCTCTCTCTCTCTCTCTGTCACACACACGTGCGCGCACACACAGACACACACACACACAGACATACGCACACGTGCACACACGCACACACACACACATACACAAACAGGCGTGCTCACACTCTCTCTCAGACACACACAGACATACACACACACACGGGCATACACACACATACGAACACACACGCGCGCACACGTACGCGCGTGCACTTAGACATACATACACACTCGTGCGCACACTCACACGCACAAACACACGAACGGACGTGCGCGCGCACACACACACACACACACAAACACGCGTGCACACGCAAACACACACACGCGTGCACGCACATACACACATACATACACGCACTCACGCACGCACGTAAGCTTACGCGTACACACACGCACACATACGCGCACAAACGCGCACACACACACAAACAAGCGCGCGCGTGAGCGCATGTTACATACACACACGCACACGCACACAAACATACAGGCACGCACGCACGTGCATACACATATACACATGTGCAGACACACATACGCACACACGCACACACGCGTGCGTGGACACTTAGACACACACACACAAACCCACGCACGCGTGCACACAGACACACAGACATACGTACAGACACACGTGGGTGCGCCCGCACACCCACACTCGCATACGCTCGCGTGCACGCTCTCACACACACGCCCACACGCACTATCGCATGCCGCTCGCACATGCACACACACACACACACGTGTGCACACACAGAAACACACACCCAAACACACACGCGTGCGTACACAAACACACACACACGCACACACACATGCATACACACACATACATGCACGCACACACACACGCACACATGCACTCCCGTGCACACAAACATACCCGTGCACACAAAGACACACACGCACACACACACACGCTCAAACACAAACACATACACACACACACACACACACACACGTGCGTGCACACATATACTAACAAAAATGAACACGCGTGCGGGCTCAACCACACACACACGCGTGCGCGCACATAGACCCGCACACGCACACACACGTACACACACGCACAGACAAACGCGTGTGCGCACACGAACACACACACACACACACACACAAACACAAACACACGCGTGCGCACAAACACACACCCGCGTTCGCTCATACACACACACATACACACAAACGCACACACACACACACACACATACTCACTTGCGCATACACACGAACATACATGCGCGTGTGGGCATACACACACACGTGCGCACACACACGCACACGCGGGCACACGCACACGCCCGCGCTTACACACACACACACACCTGCTTAGACACACCCACACCCACGTGTGCCCGCACACATAGACACACACATAAACACAAGCGCGCGCACACACAGGAACATGCGTGCACGCGCGCACATACATATGCGCGCACGCGTACCATCACACACAACCACGCATGCGCGCATGCACCCACACACACAAATGCACGCACGCATGCACTGACGCACGCCGTTCGCGCACACATACACACAAACACGCGCACACGCACACACACCCACACACACACACACATACACACGCGCACACACACACACACATGCGCACACGCGCGCGCACACCAATACACATACACGCATGCACGCACACACATACACACGCACACACAAGCACGCGCGTGCACACACAGACACACACACACACACATAGACACACAAATACGCATGCACGCATGCACGTGCACACACACACACAGACACCTGCGCAGACACACACATACACACACACACACACGTGTGCACGCACACTTAGACACACACACACACATGAACACACGCGCGCACACAGTGACACACACAAACACACAGACGCACGCGTGCACGCATGCACATACACTCGCATGCGCGCGCGCATGCACACACTCACACACACGCACACACGAATGCACTAAAGCATGTCGCTCGCGCACACACACACACACACATGCGCGCGCACACGCGTAGACACACAAATACACACTCATACACACACGCACACATACACGCGTGCGAACACACGCGCGCGCACACACAAACACACACACACGGACACACGCACTCGCGTGCACACAAACATGCCCGTGCATACACAGACACTCACACACGCACACACACACAAACACACCCACACACACGCTCACACACAAACAGACACACGCACACACGTGTGTGCACACATACACTCACATACATGAACACACGTGTGGGCTCAACCTCACACACACGCGTGCGTGCAAATAGACCCACACGCACACGCACGTACACACACACAAAAATACACAAACGCGCGTGCACACACACACACACGCACACACAAACACGCGCGTGCGGGCAAATACACACACACGTGCGGGCACACGCACACGCACATACACACAAACGTACACACGCATGCACGCACACACACATACACACACATACACACCTGTGCAGACACACACACAAACACACACTCGCGTGCACATATTCACGCGCGTGTACACAATCACGCGCGTGCACGCCTAGACACACACACACACACGCAGACACGCACACACACACGCGTGCGCACACACACACGCGTGCGCACACACACACACTCTCTCTCTCTCTCTCACACGCACACACACACACACACAAACACACACATAAACACATGCGTGCACACACATGCACACACACACATACACGTGCATGCAAAAATACACACACACACACACACGAACACACGCGCACGCATGCATGCACACACACAAACACATACGCGCGCGTGCGTGCGCGCGCACACACACAAACACACGCACGGGCACACATACACACACACATGCGTGCGCACACTCTCTCTCTCTCTCTCTCTCTCTGTCACACACACGTGCGCGCACACACAAACACACACACACACACAGACATACGCACACGTGCACACACGTGCACGCACACACATACATAAACAGGCGTGCTCACACTCTCTCTCAGACACACACAGACATACACACACACACGTGCATACACACACATACGAACACACACGCGCGCACACGTACGCGCGTGCACTGAAACATACATACACACTCGTGCGCACACTCACACGCACAAACACACGAAAGGACGTGCGCGCGCACACACACACACACAAACACGCGTGCACACGCAAACACACACACGCGTGCGCGCACATACACACATACATACACGCACTCACGCACGCACGCAAGCTTACGCGTACACACACACACATACGCGCACAAACGCGCACACACATACAAACAAGCGCGTGCGTGAGCGCATGTTACATACACACACGCACACACACACAAACATACAGGCACGCACGCACGTGCATACACACATACACATGCGCAGACACACACACGCACACACGCGTGCGCGGACGCTTAGACACACACACACAAACCCACGCACGCGTACACACAGACACACAGACATACGTACAGACACACGTGGGTGCGCCCGCACACCCACACTCGCATACGCTCGCGTGCACGCTCTCACACACATGCCCACACGCACTATCGCATGCCGCTCGCACACGCGCATACACACACACACACACACACATCCACGCGCGCGCGCACACACACACACACGTGTGCACACACAGAAACACACACCCAAACACACACCCGTGCGTACACAAACACACACACACGCACACACGCATGCATACACACACATACAAGCACGCACACACACACGCACACATGCACTCCCGTGCACACAAACATACCCGTGCACACAAAGACACACACGCACACACACACACACACACGCTCAAACACAAACACATACACACACACACGCACACACACACACACACGTGCGTGCACACATATACTAACAAAAATGAACACGCGCGCGGGCTCAACCACACACACACGCGTGCGCGCACATAGACCCGCACACGCACACACACGTACACACACGCACAGACAAACGCGTGTGCGCACACGAACACACACACACACACAAACACAAACACACGCGTGCGCACAAACACACACCCGCGTTCGCGCATACACCCACACATACACACAAACGCACGCGCACACACACACATACTCACTTGCGCATACACACGAACATACATGCGTGTGTGGGCATACACACACACGTGCGCACACACACGCACACGCGGGCACACGCACACGCCCGCGCTTACACACACACGCACCTGCTCAGAAACACCCACACCCACGTGTGCCCGCACACATAGACACACACATAAACACAAGCGCGCGCACACACAGGAACATGCGTGCACGCGCGCACACACATATGCGCGCACGCGTACCATCACACACAACCACGCATGCGCGCATGCACCCACACACACAAATGCACGCACGCATGCACTGACGCACGCCGTTCGCGCACACATACACACAAACACGCGCACACGCACACACACCCACACACACACACATACACACGCGCACACACACACATGCGCACACGCGCGCGCACACCAATACACATACACGCACGCATGCACGCACACACATACACACGCACACACACAAACGCACTCACGTGCACACACAAGCACGCGCGTGCACACACAGACACACACACACACATAGACACACAAATACGCATGCACGCATGCACGTGCACACACACACACAGACACCTGCGCAGACACACACATACACACACACACACGTGTGCACGCACACTTAGACACACACACACATATAAACACACGCGCGCACACAGTGACACACACACACACACACACACACAGACGCACGCGTGCACGCATGCACATACACTCGCATGCGCGCGCGCATGCACACACTCACACACACGCACACACGAATGCACTAAAGCATGTCGCTCGCGCACACACACACACACACGCGCGCGCACATGCGTAGACACACAAATACACACTCATACACACACGCACACATACACGCGTGCGAACACACGCGCGCGCACACACAAACACACACACACGGACACACGCACTCGCGTGCACACAAACATGCCCGTGCATACACAGACACTCACACACGCACACACACACAAACACACGCACACAAACGCTCACACACAAACAGACACACACACACACACACACACACGTGTGTGCACACATACACTCACATACATGAACACGCGTGTGGGCTCAACCTCACACACACGCCTGCGTGCAAATAGACCCACACGCACACGCACGTACACACGTACAGACACACACACACACACACAAATACACTAACGCGCGTGCACACACACACACACACACACACAAACACGCGCGTGCGTGCAAATACACACACACACACGTGCGGGCACACGCACACGCACATACACACAAACGTACACACGCATGCACGCACACACACATACACACACATACACACCTGTGCAGACACATACACAAACACACACACTCGCGTGCACACATTCACGCGCGTGTACACAATCACGCGCGTGCACGCCTAGACACACACACACGCAGACACGCACACACACACGCGTGCGCACACACACTCTCTCTCTCTCTCTCACACACACACACACACACACACACACACAAACACACACATAAACACGTGCGTGCACACACATACACGTGCATGCAAAAATACACACACACACACACACACACACACACGAACACGCGCGCACGCATGCATGCACACACACAAACACATACGCGCGCGTGCGTACGCTCGCACACACACAAACACACGCACGGGCACACATACACACACACACACGCGTGCGCACACACTCTCTTTCTCTCTCTCTCTGTCACACACACGTGCGCGCACACACAGACACACACACAGACATACGCACACGTGCACACACGCACACACACACATACACAAACAGGCGTGCTCACACTCTCTCTCAGACACACACAGACATACACACACACACGTGCATACACACACATACGAACACACACGCGCGCACACGTACGCGCGTGCACTTAAACATACATACACACTCGTGCGCACACTCACACGCACAAACACACGAACGGACGTGCGCGCGCACACACACCCACACACACACAAACACGCGTGCACACGCAAACACACACACGCGAGCGCGCACATACACACATACATACACGCACTCACGCACGCACGCAAGCTTACGCGTACACACACGCACACATACGCGCACAAACGCGCACACACACACAAACAAGCGCGTGCGTGAGCGCATGTTACATACACACACGCACACACACACAAACATACAGGCACGCACGCACATGCATACACACATACACATGTGCAGACACACATACGCACACACGCACACACGCGTGCGCCGACACTTAGACACACACACACAAACCCACGCACGCGTACACACAGACACACAGACATACGTACAGACACACGTGGGTGCGCTCGCACACCCACACTCGCATACGCTCGCGTGCACGCTCTCACACACACGCCCACACGCACTATCGCATGCCGCTCGCACACACACACACACACACACATCCACGCGCGCGCGCGCACACACACGTGTGCACACACAGAAACACACACCCAAACACACACGCGTGCGTACACAAACACACACACACGCACACACGCATGCATACACACACATACATGCACGCACACACACACGCACACATGCACTCCCGTGCACACAAACATACCCGTGCACACAA
>CAWUDS030001140.1:330000-340000 GCA_963859935.3 Lathyrus sativus
TGACTTAAGTATCACACTTGGCTTGTAGTTGGTTCAGAAGTATTGTCCTACTAATAAACCAATGAATTATGACAGGTTTGACAGCTCTGGGATGTAGGCGGAGTGCCGCGGATGGGCGACACTACCGCATGACTTGGTAATTTATGGAAAACACCGTCACTTTCCGAATGGATTTCTCCTTATGTTAACCTTCTTTGAACATTGTTGTTGGTTTTGACAGGTTTCGCCGAGTTGCCGTGGTTGGTTGACGACTGATGTTGAAGAGCTTGCAGATATTGAAGAGCTTGCAGATGTTGAAGAAATGATTGTTGCTGCTGACAAATGCTTGTTGCTGATGTGCTGTTGATGATGTTCGTAGATGGCGTCGATGTTATATGAGTGCTGATGCTGTTACGTACCATTCCTGTTGCTATACACCGAGGATGCAACCGATACTGTATCCTTATCAGGTGGGCTTACTTCATTCCATATTCATGTTGTTGGAACTGCAACTTGTCTGGTTTAGCGTGTTGTGGCTCCATCAAGTTCAGAACTTTGAGGAATTGGCGTTTTTGGATCCTCTTTGGAAGGAGTTTGGCAAGTAATTGCTGAAACAAGCTCTATTGCAAATTGACTAGCATGTACAAAATTCTCCAATGGTTTTTCTTACAAGCATTGCCGGCAATGACACTCTCCTCTATTCGCTCTTGACCGCAGTAAGGCATACATGGGCATAACCAAACTAAGTGTTCAAAATCCGCATTGTGAACTGTGAGTACGGGCCAGAGATTCCTGGATAGGGTGCAATCCATGCATGCAGCTTGACCAATAGATACATTACCGGCAACCGTACCATATTCTACATATCTGTTATTCCGCACGAAGGTTCACATTCTCCGTGGCTTCCTTTATTTATACCCTTTATTTATACCGCTTCTGTTTGCGTCTTATCTCATGTACGCGTGATGCAGGTGGCTGGTTCTTGCTGAAATGTACTAATGCCTTCTTAGGTTCACGCTCATATACTTGGAGAAGTGGAGGCTAAAGGTGGTTCTGTACTCTATTCCAGAAACAACTCGGTGCGACCAACTTTCCATGACCAACCCTCCTTGACGTCACACAAAAGTAAACTTGCGCTTAAGGTGTAGAAAGATGGTCTAGCAGGCTCTCGATTTGGTTTTGTATGCAGAAAATCTCTTGTATGTAACAGTAGGGGGGATCCTTGTTGTGAACACATGCTTATGATGATTTACCGAACATTAGACGCGTTGCCGGCGAGGACAATCCCATTTCTTGTTCCCTTAATGTCCTTAGCAGTATAACAGGGTCTGAATGTGATGGTTGTCTTTAATATTTTCCCAGAACTTGTATAAACATGTGTAAATAACTTTGGTGCCTTAAAATAGGGTACTCTGACTATTGGCATCATGTAATGTGTTCATGTATTTAGATGAAAAAACGAGACTTGAATAGCTTGTAATAAACCGTACGAAAGTACCCAACTTGGAACCAACTTGTCCAATTAGTAGTCAAAGAGTCTTTCTGATATTCTAATTCATGTAGCCTGTATCTTTTTACTTTCAAGATATGCAATAACTGTATCTGTATGAATTTACTCGTGAGCTTGAATATGATGAATGAGATCAAACTCTTAACATGTCAATGTAGGAAACCAAATAAATTAATCTCGAGTTCAAGACCAGCTGGTGAACTTCGTTATGGGTCTTGATAAAACTTGGCTCGTGTATTTTGGAATCAAGATTTGATAGGAACCAAATGCAGATTTCCTTGAACTTTTGTATTTTGTGAGCTTAGATTTCAATGATAAACCTCTAAATAAACAAGTCATTTAGAGCTTCAAAGTTTTATCAAGATACTAACTTTGAAATTCCTTGCACTATAGATCACGTGGAAATACTCCGTAACTAGGCCTCTTGAGCAATGAAGATGTCATAGTGCGATTCAAATAATCTTTTGTTAAGAATCAGCGCATTCGAGAATGAGATCCTCGTATCTTGAAAGGAAACTAAAATAGCCTGAAAGTTGATAATTCCTTTGAATCTCTGCAACAACCTTCTTCATAAAACAAAACGAACAAGCGGGTTAAACGGTTAGATATGTACAATGATCGACTATGAGGAACGCCATCTCCACTCGATATTACCACGTCTGCACAAATTGGTTAGTCGCATAAATATTGAATAAAGTCCAATAATAATAAAAAACAAAAAAGAGGTGGCATCTTATGCTCAAAAATTAGGGTGCAACACATACGCATGCGCATGCACCCACACACACATGCACGCATACACGCACATACGCACACACACGCACACACACGCATACACTTACAGGCACACACACGTGCGTGTGTCTACACACAGAAACACACGGGCACACACACAAACACACATATGCAGGCACGCATGCAGGCACGCGCACACACACACACACACACACACACACACAGAAACATGCACGCGCACACACACACACACACACATACACAAACACACACACACACACCTGCGCAGACACACACATGAAGGAAAATTGCGATCTAAACGCAGCGGAAAACAAAAATTTTCCTTTAGTGATCCTCACGAATGAGCATGGTCAGTGATAGAATCGTTACCTCTTTGTGGCGATTCAGATCTTTGATGCAGCGATCACAAGCGTTGATGAGGTGCAACGCCTCTACTCAGTCCACACGAACAGCTTCCGGTCACAGTGCTAGCTGCTTACGAACGGAATTATTTGAGCGAGAAAAGAGAATCAAAAACGAAATTGCATCAAGTGAAAGCTTCATCACAAGGGTTCCTTTTATAGACTCTCTTGTGGGCTGCGGGCTAAAACCCTAATTCACATGATCCATAATAATATTATATATTATTATAATAACTATTATTATAATAAATATATTTATTTTATTATTATTTTATAACCATTATAAAATAACAATAATTATTATTATATTATCCGAATTTCTATTTTCACTTAAGTGCACCGTACCTTACGGTGTTCCTTTGATTTCTCTATCTCTCATCAAACTGTCCTTATGTGTGTGACCCTGTAGGATTTCGTAACGTTGGTAATTATATTAAATTATATATTTAACATAATAAACAGTAAGCGGTATCTAGCAACACATCACTGCTACCCAAGTCACGAAAATGTCATGTGATCTGACAAAACCTTTTTCGTGATAATATATGTTTGTACAATTACCCTTTTGCCCCTATGTCTATATTGAACACAAGGCATACTCTGTGTCATCCTTGTCCAGTTCAATATTGGGCCCTTAGACATTTCTCCTGTTATGCAGGATTGGCAAATTCCATCTAGGACACTCATGTCCCTCAGCATGCTTCGTGGAGTGCCCATCAACTGTCTTTATAATCATCCAGTTACGAATAATGTTTGATCAGCAATAAAGCACCCGACTCTACATCTAGGGTCCATAGTGGTTTCAGGTCGAAGGGTGGTAATACACCATTATCACCATGAGAATAACTTATGACACTTTGCATAACATACTATGTAGTATTCTCATAGCGGGTCAATCCGGTATAAATATTACTCCTAATATTTATACCTATGTCAAGACTTGATAACTCTTTATCCATGATCCATGAGATGTGATCATCAGTCTATCTTCATAATAGTCTCAATGCTTTTAATGTTATCCCACTTTGCAATAAAGCTTGACTACGGATATTTTAAGAATAATGTCTTTATGTTTAATGGGATCTCATGATTAAGTCACACTTAACATTTCATTAAACAGACTAACTATTCTAGGGACTTTATTATTCTGAAAGACAAACATAATAAAGAAATACCTTTTATTATTAAACGAATAATCCGATACAAGTACCAAAAAGTATTGGCCTCTAGGGCTTACACCAACAATCTCCCACTAGCACTAGAGCCAATTAGGCATACCCTTAATACCCATAGATCTAGTATGACCATCATGCTTCTGTTGCGCAAGAGGCTTTGTTAATGGGTCAGCGATATTGTCAAGTGTAGGTACTCTGCATATCTTCACATCTCCCCGATCGATTATCTCTCGAATGAGGTGATAACGCCTAAGTATGTGTTTGGATCGTTGGTGAGATCTAGGCTCCTTAGCTTGTGCGATAGCACCATTGTTATCACAATATAAACCAATGGGATCCGCAATGCTAGGGACTATGCCAAGTTCACTAATGAACTTCTTGATCCAAACAGCTTCCTTTGCTGCATTTGAGGCAGCAATATACTCGGCCTCAGTTGTAGAATCAGCAACTGTTTCTTGCTTTGAACTTTTCCAGCTCACAGCGCCACCATTGAGACAGAACACATAACCAGATTGTGATCTAAAATCATCCTTATCTGTCTGGAAGCTAGCATCAGTGTAACCAATTACATCAAGCTCTTCCTGACCTCCATATATCAAGAATGAATCCTTAGTCCTTCTCAAGTACTTAAGGATATTCTTGACAGCTACCCAGTGAGCATCACCGGGATCAGATTGGTACCTACTCGTTGCACTTAATGCATACGAGACATCTGGTCGAGTACATAACATGGCATACATGATAGATCCTATTGCAGATGCATATGGAATCTTATTCATGCGATCCCTTTCTTCCTTAGTTGAAGGGGATTGTGTTTTTGATAAACACAGACCATGTTGCATAGGTATGAATCCTTTCTTGGAATCATGCATATTAAAGCGTCTCAACACTTTATCTATGTATGTACTCTGACTTAGGCCAAGCAGTTTTTGTGATCTATCTCTATAGATCCTAATTCCTAATATATAGGCTGCTTCACCTAGGTCTTTCATAGAAAAACAATTCCCTAACCAAGTCTTCACTTGTTGCAAGGTAGGGACATCGTTTCCAATGAGTAATATGTCATCTACATATAATACCAGAAACACGATCATGCTCCCACTAACCTTCTTGTAGACACAAGGTTCATCTTCATTTTTGATGAATCCATATTGTCTTACGGTTTCATCAAAACGAAGATTCCAGCTTCTGGAAGCTTGCTTCAATCCATAGATTGATCGCTGTAACTTGCATATCTTTTGGGCATCTTGTGGTATGTCAAATCCTTCAGGTTGTGTCATGTGCACATCCTCAAGAAGATTCCCATTAAGGAAAGCAGTTTTGACATCCATCTGCCATATTTCATAATCATGATATGCAGCGATGGCAAGTAAAATCCGAACAGATTTAAGCATTGCAACTGGTGAAAAGGTTTCATCATAGTCAACCCCATGAATTTGTTTATAGCCTTTTGCAACCAGTCTTGCTTTATAGGTATGTACCTTACCATCCATGTCAGTCTTCTTCTTGAAGACCCACTTGCATCCTATAGGGTTAACTCCTATAGGAGGTTCTACCAAGGTCCAAACCTGGTTTGTGTACATGGAATCCATTTCAGATTTCATGGCTTCTAGCCACTTCTCAGACTCAGGACCAGTTATGGCCTCTTTGTAGGTCACAGGCTCATCTTGATCCATGAGTAATACATCACCCTGATCACTTATGAGATATCCATATCTCTCAGGTTGGTGACGTATCCTGCTTGACCTACGCTGGTCTTGTTCTTCTTGAGCAGGTTGCTCTTCCACAACTACTTGTGTTTCCCGCTCTAGTTCCTCCATAGGTGTTTCAATGTTTTGTGATTCTTGAATTTCTTCAAGCTCTATTTTCCTCCCACTGTTTCCTTTGGAAATAAAATCCCTTTCCAGAAAGACTCCAGTTCGAGCGACAAACACTTTGCCCTCAGAAGGATTGTAGAAGTAATATCCTCTTGTTTCTTTAGGATACCCCACAAATAAGCATTTGTCAGATTTGGGCTCAAGCTTGGTTGAAATTTGTCGTTTGACGTAAACCTCGCAACCCCAAATCTTCATGTAAGACATATGTGGTTTCTTACCACTCCATATCTCATATGGTGTCTTATCAACCTTTTTGGATGGAACACGGTTAAGTGTGTAAGCTGCTGTTAATAATGCATGTCCCCAAAAGGAGTTTGGAAGATCGACGTGACTCATCATGGATCGGACCATGTCTAACAAGGTTCGATTTCTTCTCTCAGATACACCATTCCATTGTGGTGTTCCAGGAGGAGTAAGTTGGGATAGAATCCCATACTCTTTTAGATGGTCATCAAATTCTAGGCTTAAATATTCACCGCCTCGATCTGATCGAAGAACTTTAATATTCTTACCTAGTTGGTTTTGTACTTCATTCTTGAATTCCTTGAACTTTTCAAAGGACTCAGATTTGTGTTTCATTAAATACACATATCCGTATCTACTGAAGTCATCAGTAAAAGTGATGAAGTACTGAAAACCTCCTCTGGCTGGTATGTTCAGTGGTCCACATACATCAGTATGTATGAGTGCCAAAAGATCATTAGCCCTTTCACCTTTTCCTGTGAATGGGGACTTTGTCATCTTTCCAATTAAACAAGATCTGCATGTCTCATATGATTCATAATCAAAAGAGTCCAAGAGTCCATCTTTATGGAGTTTGGAAATGCGTTTCTCATTTATGTGGCCTAATCGACAGTGCCAAAGGTAAGTTGGATTCAACTCATTAGGTTTCAACCTTTTAGTATTAATGTTATAAATTGGCATTTCAAGATCAAGGACATATAGTCCATTATTCATTTTTGCAGTAGCATAGAATATATCATTCAAATAAATGGAGCAACAATTGTTCCTTATTATGAATGAAAAACCAAACTTGTCCAAACAAGAAACGGAAATAATATTCCTGCTAATTGCAGGTACATAATAACAGTTCTCTAACTGAATTATTAAACCACTAGGTAAAGTTAAAACATAAGTTCCTACAGCTAAAGCAGCAACCTTTGCTCCATTGCCAACTCGTAGGTCAACTTCACCTTTTGCCAAATTTCTACTCCTTTTTAGCCCCTGCACATTAGTACAAATGTGAGAACCGCATCCAGTATCTAATACCCATGATGCAGAAGTAGATAAATTAATTTCAATAACAAAAATACCTGAATTTGAAGTCTCTACTCCATTATTCTTATCTTCCAGGTACTTTGGGCAATTTCTCTTCCAATGTCCGGTCTTACCACAATGGAAGCAAGTGCCCTCCTTTGCTATTCCTCCACTAGGCTTCAAAACAGGAGGAGTGGGTTTGGGTTTGGCAACTTCCTTGCCTTTCCCTCTACCACCCTGTTTGATAGGCCTCTTGTTCTGTTTCTTTCCATTACTGACCATCAGAATGGATTTCCCTTTTGTCTTCATATTCTGCTCAGCAGTTCTCAACATGCCTAGCAGTTCTGGAAGACTTTTGTCCAAGTCATTCATATTGAAATTCAGGACAAACTGACTGAAGCTCTCTGGCAACGATTGCAAGATCAGATCAATCGCAAGTTCCTTTCCAAGGGGAAACCCTAATCTGTCAAGGTTCTCCACATACCCAATCATCTTGAGTACATGGGGACTTACAGGGGCTCCCTCAGCTAACTTGCTGTTAAAAAGGGACTTTGAAACCTGAAACCTCTCATTTCTTGCTTGCTCTTGGTAAAGCGTTTTCAGATGTCCGATCATATCGAACGCAGACATGTTCTCGTGTTGCTTTTGCAACTCAGAGTTCATGGTAGCAAGCATGAGGCAAGCGGTTTCATTGGCATCATCGAAATGCTTCTTATAAGCATCTCTTTCTGCCTTTGGTGCAGAACTAGGAGGTTCCTCCTCAGGAACTGGTGTCTCCAAGACATACAGCTTCTTATCGTGCTTGAGGACAATCCTCAGATTACGGTGCCAATCCAGGAAATTTGTCCCAGACAATTTTTCCTTATCTAGGATGGATCGCAAAATATTGTTCGATGTGTTTGTTGTCATGGTAATCTACAAGAGAAATATGAAAATATAAGTATCATTAAAACAACATATTTAATTAGGCCTTTAATCAAATATGCTCCCACTATTTTATTCAAAACAAATGACCCTCATCATTTGATTCGGAAAATCCCGTTGGAAGACTTTCTAGTGGGTCGAGATCCATGTTTCACTTTGTTTTAAGTCAGCGTTAGGCTGATTACACAAAACTAAGTTATTTAGGTAGGAACTCCTTCCAATTGTATCTCATACAACTCTCGAATATTTTCAATTGGGTGAATAACTCCTTATTCTGATCCATCACATGAATCATTCCCAATTCTTGCTTCTAAACATATATAATCTTATTATAATTTGTTTAGTTAAGTTTGACCCATTGTTTTAGCAATTGGATATTACAATTATCCCATCACACCTTACTAATATAGAACATGCACCTCGCGTAGGCGAAACCTACAATGCTCGATACTAGTCTTGATGAGTGCTAAAAATTGGAAAGCATAAACTTAATATTTAATTTTGAGGGAATTTGTTATTAGTTTGATCTCACCGGCTTAACATGCAAAACGTCTCTCACATGCATCAACATACAAGTACATGCATCAACATACATATAAAAAGATACAATTATGGCCCCTAACTTAATTGTTCTCTCAAGCCAATGAGAGAACCTAAGCTAACCTAATAACGATCTAAGCTTCTCCAAGCATGATCTCCAAGGTTATCCTCCTTTAATATTGAATACTTCCTTTTTTTTTTCATAACATAATATTACATTACATATAAGAAAACTCGTTTTACATACGAGGGAGTGAGATGAGAAAAGAAGTTACATAAAGAGATTGAGAGAGAGGCACGACACGCAGGCCGTATTCAAAAAACCCAAAACAATAATAAAGGATAAACTAAGGCCATAACTGATCACCACAAATAAATAATAATAAACACACTTTTATTATTAGTTTAAAATTCCGATAATTAAATAAACTAAATTAAATTTCGGCTGATTGATCACACTTTGCAGACTTAGCCGGGGGTTCCGCTGCCCGGTCAGCGGACGGTGGTTCCTAATGCAACAATTGTACTGCCATTAATCCTAATGCAACAATTTCATGCCGTCAAACACAACTCGATTGATAACTCAATATGATATATCAACATGTCATTGCTTCACCATACTAACGTCGGATTCCGAAGCGAATGAAAATGATGATCTTTCAAAAAGAATTACAATCCTTATGTGATTGAATGGATGAAATCAAAACAGTATATCCCATATACCATCTTTGCATCAGAATTTCTTATATCTTATATAAAAGTGATCGATCTAATTGTGTAACCTATGGATGATCAATGTATCGCACAACTTCACCATACTAATGTCGGATTCCGAAGCATAATCAACATCAATCATCCAAATCGTACACAACAGATGCCAAATTTAATTAATCGTTTATTGTTAAATTCATTCTGTTTTAATCGAATCAAATACAGAAAAGACGGAAATTTAACAGCTATCAGATCCATGGTTTCGTAAGTGGCTCTGATACCACTGAAGGAAAATTGCGATCTAAACGCAGCGGAAAACAAAAATTTTCCTTTAGTGATCCTCACGAATGAGCATGGTCAGTGATAGAATCGTTACCTCTTTGTGGCGATTCAGATCTTTGATGCAGCGATCACAAGCGTTGATGAGGTGCAACGCCTCTACTCAGTCCACACGAACAGCTTCCGGTCACAGTGCTAGCTGCTTACGAACGGAATTATTTGAGCGAGAAAAGAGAATCAAAAACGAAATTGCATCAAGTGAAAGCTTCATCACAAGGGTTCCTTTTATAGACTCTCTTGTGGGCTGCGGGCTAAAACCCTAATTCACATGATCCATAATAATATTATATATTATTATAATAACTATTATTATAATAAATATATTTATTTTATTATTATTTTATAACCATTATAAAATAACAATAATTATTATTATATTATCCGAATTTCTATTTTCACTTAAGTGCACCGTACCTTACGGTGTTCCTTTGATTTCTCTATCTCTCATCAAACTGTCCTTATGTGTGTGACCCTGTAGGATTTCGTAACGTTGGTAATTATATTAAATTATATATTTAACATAATAAACAG
>CAWUDS030001140.1:345000-350649 GCA_963859935.3 Lathyrus sativus
ATGCACACACACACACACACACACACGTGCGCGTGCATACACACGCACACACACACATACACACACACGTGCGCGCGCACATATACTCACAAATAGGAAAACGCGCGCGCACATACACACACACACGCACACACTCGCACACACACACATACACACACGCACTCGCGTGCACACAAGCACGCACGTGCACACACAGACACACACACACACACACACACACACACACACACATGCACACACATACACACACTCGTGTGCACACTCTCTCACACACACTCACAAAGACACACGCAGACACACACACACACACGTGCGCACGCATACACACACACACAGACACATATGCGAACACGCGCGCGTGCGCTGACATACACACACGCGCACACGCACACTTTCACACGGATAGACAGACTGACACACACACACACACACACACACTCGCATACACAAACGCGAATGCACACACACACACACTCACACACACACACGGGCATGCACACACTTTCTATCTCTCTCTATCTCTCTCACACACACATACACACACATGCGCACGCACGAGACACACGCACATGCGCGCACGCACACGCACAAGCATACACACGCACTCACACGCGTGCACATACACACACGGGCACACACACACACACGCAAGAAAACACACACGCGTGCGCACACTGTCTCTCTCTCTCTCTCTCTCTCTCACACACACACACACACACACACACACACACACACACACGAACACATATACACAAACATGTGCGCACACACACACATGCACACACACATGCAGACGCACTTACACACACACACACGCATGCACATGCACCCACACACACATGCACACACGCACGCACGTACGCACCCACACGTACACGCATACACTTATAGGCACACACACGCGCGTGTATACACACAGACACACGCGCACACACACATACACACACATACGCAGCCACGCACACACGCGTGTACACACACATACACACACACACGCATGCACATTCACCCACACACACAGACACACGCGCACACACACATACACACACATACGCAGCCACGGAAACACGCACGCACAGATGCATGCACTAAAGCACGCCACTCGCACACACACACACACAATACACACAGGCGCGCACGCACACGTGCGCACATACACACAGACACACGCGCGCACACACACATACACACACATATGCAGCCACGCAGGCAGGCACGCGCACACACGCACACACGGACACACGCACACACGGATTCATGCACTAAAGCACGCCGCTCTCACACACACACACACACACACACACAGTACACACAGGCGCGTATGCACACGTGCGCACACACACACACACACACACGCACACACACACGTAAACACGCACTCGCATGCACACAAACACGCGCGTGCACACACAGACACACACACCCGCGCACCCATACACACACACGCGTGTGCACACTCAGTCACACACACACACACACACACAAAAAAAAACACACACACACACACCCACACGTGCGGGCGTGCACACACGCACACACACACACACACACGTGCAAGCACACGTTCAGACACACACAAAAACACGCGTGCGTGTGCACACACACATACCACACGCACAGACACACACACACACACACACACACACACACACACATACACACACGCATACACACACACACATACAAACTTGCAAACACAAGCATGCGCATGCGCGCAAACACACACAAACGCGTGCGGGCACACACACACACTCACGCATGCACGACCACGCGGACACACACACGCGAGCACACACACACACGAACGCACACACACACAAACACGCAGGCACGCACTCACACGAACACACACAAACACACATGCGCAGATACACACGCACACGCGTGCGCCCACACTTAGACACACACACACACACACACACAAACAAACGGGCACACACACAAAGACACACACACACACACACACACACACACGCAAGCACGCACGCATGCACTAACTCACGTTGCTCGCACACACACACACACACACACGCGTGTGCACAGACACACACACCTACACACACACGCACACGCACACACACACGCGCGTGTGCACACACACACACACACACACATACACACCTACACACACATGCACACACACAGACACGGACACACACAGACGCCCACACACATGCACACAGACACGCACACACTCGTGTGCACACAAACACGCACGTGCACACACATGCACACAGACACGCGCACACACACACACACACACACACACGTGCGCATACTCTCTCACACACACACACAAAAACACACACACACACACACCCTCGTGCACGCACACATATACACACACAAAAGAACACCCGCGCGCACGTGCACTGACACACATACAGACACGCATGCGCGCACATACACGCACGCACACATGCACGCACAGTCACATACAGACACACACACACACACACACACTCGCATACACAAACGCGCGTGCACACACACATACACACACTTACACACACACACACTCACACGCACATACACACAAACAAATACACGTGCGCGCGTGAATACACACACAGACACACACACACACGTGCACACACACACACACACACACATAAATAGTCATACACACGTGCGCACACACACACACACACACACACTTACACACACTTACACGCACACACATGCGCATGCACCCACACACACACACATATGCACACACACACGTACGCACACACACACGCACGCATACACTCACAGGCACACACGCGCACACACATACACACACACATACGCAGGCACGCGCACACACCCATACAGACACGCGCAAGCACGCATATATGCACTAACGCACGCCGCTCGCACACACAACACAAACACACGCGTGCACATACACATACACGCCCACAGGCATACACACGCAAGTAAACACGCACTCGCGTGCACACAAACACGCGCTTCCACACACAGACACACACACGCACATACACACACACACAGACACACGCGTGCGCATACTCAATCGCACACACACACACACACACAAACTAACACACACACACACACAAACACGTGCGCACGCATGCACACGTGCAGACACACACACACATGCACGCAACATACAGACACACACATAAACACGTACGCGCGTTTGCATACGCACACACACGCATAGACACACACACACACACACACACGCATACACAAACGCGCGTGTACACACACACGCGCACACACAAACACGCACAAACAAGTGTGCGCGTGCGTGCAAACACGCACCCACTCACGCACGAACACACACACATAGGTACGCAACCACGCACGCATGCGAACACACACAAACACACCTGTGCAGACACACACACACGCGTGCGTCCACTCTTAGACACACACACACACACACACACACACACACAAATAAACAAACGCGCGCACACACAAAGGCACGCACGCGCACACACGCACACACACATACACGCATGCGCTTACTCATGTCGCTCGCGCACACACACACACACACACACACACACAATTACACACGCGTGCGCACACACACACACACACACACAATTACACACGCGCACACATACACACACGCACACACGCACTCGCGTGTACACAAACACGCACATGCAAACACAGACACAGACACACACGCATAAACACACATGCACACACACACACACACGCATGCGTACACTCTCACATGCACACACACACACACACACGCTTGTGCACACTCTCTCATGCACACACACACTCGTGCACGCACACACACGCAAACACACACGTGCGCATGCATACACATGCACACACATGCACACACACACACAGACGCACACAGACACACACACACACACACACACACACACACACACACACACACACACACACGTGCGCGCACACACACGCACATACATACAAACACACGTGCGCTCATATATACACTCACAAATACAAAAAATCATGCACATACACGCGCACGCACACAAACACACACACGCGCGCACACACGCACACACACACACACACACGCGCACATACGCACACACAAACACACGCGCACACACACACTCGCGTGCAAACAAACAAGCTCGTGCATGCACAGACACACACAAACACGCGCGTGCACGCTAACATACACACTCGTGCGCGTACGCACACACATACAAACACACACGCACTCACGCATGTTCGCACGCATGCAAGCCCACGCACACACACATACACACACGTGCGCGCACACAAACACACACATATACACGCACGCATGCACGCACTCGCACAAACACACACACATGCGCAGACACACACACAAAAACGCGCGTGCGCGCGTACACATAAACGTTCACGCACACACACACACGCAGGCACACACGCAAGCACGTTCGCACACACACACACACACACACACGCACCTGCGCAGACACACACACACGTGCGCACACGCACAGCCACACACACAAACACACGCGCGCAAACACAGACACATGCGTCCACGCACACACCAACACACGCGCGTGCGCACACACACAGACACATACACACGAACACACACACACACACGCACAGACACATACACGCATACACACACACGCGTGCGCACACTCTCACACACACAGACACAAACACACACACGCATACAGACACACACACAAACATGCGCAGACATGCATGCACATACAAACACACGTGCGTGCAGACATACACAGACATACACACGAACACGAGCGCATGCGTGCGCGCATACACACACACACACGTGCGTGCAGATACACACACACGGACACGCACGCACGCACACGCGCGTGCGCACACTTTCTATCTCTCTTTCTTTCACACACATACACACACACAAATGCGCGCGCACGACACTCACAAACATGCGCGGGCACGCACACACACAAACATACACACGCGCACACACACACGCGTGCACATACACACACGGACACACACACACACAAGCAAACACACACGCGTGTGCATACACACACACACTCTCTCTCACACACACACGCACACACATACACAAACACGTGCGCATACACAGACACATGCGCGCCCACGTGCAAACACACTTACGCACACACAGATGCATGCACATGCACCCACACACACATGCACACACGCACGCACGTACGCACACACACACACACATACTAATACACTTACAGGCACACACACGCGTGCGTGTATACACACAGACACAAGCGCGCACACACATATACACACACATACGCAACCACCCAGGCACACAGGCAACCACGCGCGCAAACACACACACACACGGACACACGCACGCACGGTTCCATGCACGAACGCACGCTGCTCACACACACACACAATACACACAGGCGCGTACGCACACATGCACACATACACACACACACACGCACACACACACACACATACACATGCACGTACACACGCACTCGCGTGCACACAAACACGCGCGTGCGCACGCTGACACACACACGTACACAAAGACACACGCGCACGTGCACACACTCACTCACACACACCCACACACACACAAACAAACACACACACCCACACGTGTGCGCGTGCACACACACACACACACGTGCAAGCACACATTCAGGCACACACACACGCACAGACACACACACACGCATACACAAAAGCGCG
>CAWUDS030001141.1:2500-20000 GCA_963859935.3 Lathyrus sativus
GCGTGCACGCACATACCCACACACGCACACGCACGAATCCACCGGCACAGACACACACACGCATACACAAACGCACGTGCACACACACACACACACACACACACACACACACACACACACACACAAACACACGCATGCGCACACACGCACACATACACACCCACACGCACTCACGCACGCACGCGCACACGCTCTCACGCACGCGCACACCCACACGCACATGCGCAGACATACACACAAGAAAGGCGCGAGCGCGCGCACAAAAACACGTGCGCACGCACACACACACGGGCAAGCACACACACAAACACAAACACTGCGTGCGCGCACACAAGCACACACGCGCGCACGCGTTCACACTCACACAAACCCAGGCATGCACGCGCGCACCCACACACACACGCACGCACACATGCACTAACGCACGCTGCTCGCACACACATACACACACACACACGTGCACACACACACACACGCACACACACACACACACACACACACACGCACACAGACAAACACACACACACACACACACACACATACGCACACACACACACACAGACACGCATACATACACAAGCATACACACAGACGCGTGCGCACAAACACACATGCACAAACGCGCGCACACACATAATCACACACATGCGCGCGCGCACACACACACACACGCACACATGCACTCGCATGCACACAAACACACGAGCGCGTACACACAGACACACACACACACGCACACACATACACACCTGCGCACACTCTCTTACACACACACACACACGTGCCCGCGCATACACATGCACACACACACACATACATACACCTGCGTGCACAAATACACACACACACGAACAAGCACACGCGCGTGCACACGAACACACAAACGCGCGCGCACACACATACATACTCACGCGTGCGCACACTCTCACACATAAACACGCGCGCGCGCACATGCAAACACGCACACACAGACACACGCAAACATGCACACACGCGCTTATAGACATACACACACGCGCGTGTTAACTCTTACACACACACACACACAGACACACACACACACACACGTGCACGCACATACACTCACACGCACGCGCACTTACACACACGCACATACACGCATATACAAACGCGCATGCACACACATACACACACACACACACACACGAACACGCGTACACAAACACGCGTATGCGTGCAAACAAAGACACGTGTGCGTGCACAGACACACACATACATACAAACCCACGCGCACATACGCACACGCATACACACCCACGCGTGCGTGCACACACACATACATACAAACTCACGCGCACACACGCGCACACACACACGTGCGCACACTCTCTTACACACACACACGTGCCAGCGCATACACATGCACACACACACACATACACACACCTTCGTGCACAAATACACACACACACACACACACACACGAACAAGCACACGCGCGTGCACACAAATACACAAACGCGCGCGCACTCACATACATACTCACGCGTGCGCACACTCTCACACATAAACACACGCGCGTGCGCACACGCAAACACGCACACACAGACACACACAAACACGCACACACGCACAGACACACACACGCGCACAGACACATACACACACGCGCGTGTTAACACTCACACACACACACACAGACACAGACATACACACACACACACGTGCGCGCACATACACTCACACGCACACACACGCATAAACAAACGCGCGTGCACACACATACACACACACACACACAAACACGTGTACACAAACACGCGCATGCGTGCAAACAAACACACGCGTGCGTGCACACACACACACACACATACATACAAACCCACACGCACATACGCACACACATACACACCCACGCGCGCACGCGTACACACACACAACCACGTGTGCGCGAGCGCACCCATACACAAACACACGCATGCATGCACTAAAGCGCGTCGCTCGCACACACATACACACACACACACACACACTCGCACACACACGCACACACACGCGCACACACAAACACACACGCACACACGCACGCACACACATATACACATATACACACACACGCACTCACGTGCACACAAACACGCACATGCACACCCTGACACACACACACACACGCACACACCTGCGCAAACACACACACACACACACACGTGTGCAAGCACACTTAGACACACACACACACAAACACACGAGCACGCACACACAGACACACATACACACACACTTACACACACATACACATACTCACAGACACATGCGTGCATGCACGCATGAGTGCACCCACGCACGCCGCTTGCACACACACACACACACGCACACACACACACATGCATGCACACACATACATACACACTCATACACACACGTATACACACGCGCGTACACTCACACACATACACACATACACACATGCACTCGCGTGCACACAAACACGCCCGTGCACACACAGACACACACACACACACGCATACACACACATACAAACACACACACACACACACATACACCCAGAATTACGAAAACGCGCGCGCGCACACCCTCACACACACGCATACACAAACACGCGTGCACACACACACACACAAACGTGCGTGCGCGCAAATACCCATGCACACACATACACACACACACACACACACACACACACTCACGCACGCACACTCACACACACACACATGCACGCACGCACACGCACACACACACTCACGTGTGTGCTCACATACACACACACACACACATAAACACGCACGCACACAGGCACGTACGCGCACACACACACCTGCGCAGACACACACACACACACCTGCGCGCACGCACACACACTTACACACGCAGGTACTCACGCACGCACGCGCACACACACACATACGCACCAGCGTAGACAGACACACATGTGCGCGCACACACACGCATACGCACACACACGTGCACGCGCACACACCAATGAATCGCAGTAAAAGGTTAATTTTACGATTTAATGAAGATTGTCAAAGTTAGGGTTCGGTAATCACTTTGCTTGTATATGTTCGAGCAACAATAAGCATAAACTTCTTTATATGATAAACACATTCACAACATCCTCTCAATGTGATTATTTCTAACTCACATTGTGATTTTTCCCATTTTTTCATTGTTGATTACTCACACAATCTATCAAAATGACAACATTTAGGTTTAACATTTTTCATAAACAACCATATTCGAAACTATTTCTATCTTAAGAAAATAGAAGGATGAAAACCTAGGTCAAGAGTTGGAAAATATCTTTCGATCATAAACCAACACAAAGAGTTAAAGATAAAGTAAGATTTTCACCATATATTCATCATCCAAGAGTTTACAAATGGAGATCATTCATATACTTACAAAGCTTAATGATCACCTACATCTAACCTTGACAAAATGAGGAACTTAGCTACTTATTTTCATGATAGCTTGCAAAAGAAGTTTTGGAAGAAGGTTGATGAACATCCGAGTCAAAGAATTCAACTTGGATGAGAATCCACATTCTTTTTGTAGATTAAGGTTTAGCAATGAAGAAAAATAAGAGAGAGAGGGTTTCTAGGTCACAAAATCTCTTATGCAGCAAAACTAGTGAAAAATAATATATTGTTCAAAAAGTACAAAGGGCTACATATAGAAAAAGTTGTTGTCGTGTCACACTCGCGTCCTCATTCGCCTAGCGAGCTAATAGCGAATGTTCGCTACAGCCTCGCCAAGCGAACATGCTAGCGAGGGCTGAGGAAAAGGTTCTGGAATGCTTCGCTACTTACTCGCTAGGTGCTCGCCAAGCGAGTTCTTCGCCACATGCCTCGCTGCCAGCGAATAATGCCATTTTGATTCTGCCCAAGTTTGAGAATGTTCGCTAGCAGCTCGCTATGGGCTCGCCTAGCGAACAACCGCTGCATCACTCGCCAGATGTTCGCGTAGCGAACATGCTTTTGCTCTTATTCTTTCTTGATTCCTCTGTCAACTTTCTTGTGTCTTCAAATTTTTCTCTTTCATGCTCAAATACTGCACAATAACACATAAATTAAAAGGACCAAGAGCATTTCACATCATATCGCGTATCAACAAAAACAAGACGTTTTTGAACCGAAATTAGACAAAATGGAGCGAAAAATGCCCATATTTGATAGCTCAAATAAGCACAATTGGGCATCTAACAACTCTCCCAAACTAGAATCTTGCTTGCCTTCAAGCAAAGTATACCTCTCGAAGAACAAGAGGATTTTCTTAAAGAAAAATATTTTTCCGACACACAGACACACACACATAAACACACGCGCACGTACGCACAAACACACACACGTGCGCACACACACGCACAGACACACATACACACACATGCATACACAAACGCGCGTGCACACACACACACGCACACACACACACACACACACACTCACACGCACACACACACAAACAAACACACGCGCGTGTGCACACACTCTCTCTCACACACACACACACACATACACACGCGTGCGGACATACACACACACACACACATACACAAACACACTCACGCACACGCGTGCGCACATTCACGGGCGTGCCCATACACAAACAGATACACACACACATACGCATGCACACACACACACGGGTGCGCACACACACACACACACTCTCTCTCACACACACACACAGACACACACAAACACCCACACGCGCGCACACGAACAAGCACACAAACAAGCACACACGCGCGCATGGTGCACGCACGCCTGCACGCGCACACACAGAGAAACACGCACACGCGCGTGTGGGCACACACACACACACACACACACACGCACAGGCACCGACATACACACACGCACAGGCACCGAAATACAAACACGCGCGGGCACACACACATACACACACACGTGCGCACACACAACCACACAATCGCGCACGTGCATGCGTACGCGTCCGAACACACACACACACATGCACATACACGCACCCACGACACACACACGCACGCGCGCACTCACACACACACTCGCGTGCGTGTACTCACACACGCACACACGCACGCGTGCGCGCACACACAGACACACACACACACAATGACACATGCATGCACACACGAACACACGCACGTGCGTGCCCGTGCACACACACACACACACACGCACGCGCGCATGCACACCTACACACGCATACACATACACACACACACACACACTTGCGTACGAACACGCACGCGCGCATGCACACGTACACACGCATACACATACACACACACACACTTGCGTACGAACACGCTCGCGCATACACAC
Source organism: Lathyrus sativus (assembly GCA_963859935.3). Taxonomy (NCBI): domain Eukaryota; kingdom Viridiplantae; phylum Streptophyta; class Magnoliopsida; order Fabales; family Fabaceae; genus Lathyrus; species Lathyrus sativus. The sequence goes on from CAWUDS030001141.1 coordinate 7,792, forward strand.
ACACGCATACACACGCACTCACGTGCAAACAAACACGCGCGTGCACACACAGACACACACACACAAACACACACACAGACACGTGCACGCACACACGCGAGGGCACAAACACACACGTGCGCCCACACATACAGACACACACACACACACAAACACACGCGCGCGTGTGCACACACACACACACGCATACGCGCATATACACACGCACATGCACAGACACACACACACACACGCACACACACACACACATACACACCTGCGCAGACATACACACACGCACGGGCGTGCGCGAGCACAAACATACGTGCGCATACACACACACGGGCACGCATGCACACACACGCACACATACACACACCCGCGCAGATACACCCACACACGCGTGCGCGCACACACAGACACACACACAAACACACGCACACGCACACACAAACACAGACAAATGCGTGCGCGCGCGCACACACACACACACACACGCACGCGTCCACACACGCACAACAACACGTTCGCGCGCGCACCGTCTCACGCACACGCACGCACCCATGCACTAACGTACGCCGCTTGTACACACATACACACACACACACGCACACACACACACACATAGACACGCACACAGACACACGCACGCACACACACATACGCACACACGCACACACACACACACTTGTGCCCACAAATACACACAGACACATACATAAACACGCATACACACAGACACGTGCACACAAACACATGCGCACAAACGCGCGCACACACACAATCACACACATGTGCGTATACACACACACGCACACACACGCACTCGCGTGCACACAAACACGCGTGTGCATACACAGACACACACGCACACACACGCACACATACACACGAACACGTAGGGACGCACGCACGTGTACACACACACACACACACACCTGCGCAAACACACACACACACACCTGCGCAGACACACACACGTGCGCAAACACACACACTCCCAAACACACACACACACCTGCGCAAACACACACACACACCTGCGCAAACACACACACACCTGCGCAAACACATACACACACACCTGCGCATACACACGCACGTACACACGCACTCGCGTGCACACAAACACGCGCTTGCACACACAGACACACACACGCACACACGCACACACACAAGCGCGTGCGCACACTCTATCACACACACACACATAAACACACAAACACACACACACACACACACAAACACACACACCCACACGTGCGCGCACACACACAACTGCGCGCACACATACAAACACACACACAAACACGCGCGCGCGCGTGTGCTCACCCACACACACATATACAAACGCGCGTGCACACATACACACACACAAACACGTGCATACAAGCACACGCATGCGCGCAAACACACACACGCGTGCGCGCACACACTCACACACGCACAACCACACGCACACACGCTCGCACGTACACACACACACACACACATACACACACACACACACACAAACACGCACGCACACACGCGAACACACACAAACACACCTGGGCAGACACACATGCGTGCACACACCTACACGCATACACACACGCAAGCACACACACACACACGTGCGTGAGCACAAGCGCGCGTACACTCACGCACACACGCACGCACGCACATACACGCACACACACACACGCACTGGCGTGCACAGACAGACAGACACACACACACAGAAACACACACACGCGCACACACACACACACATACACACACGTGCGCCCGTATACAGACGCACACACACACACACGAATACGCATGCGCGCTTGCACGGAAACACACGCACACACGCATGTGCACACATATACACACACGCACACGCATGCAGACACACGCACAAACACACACACCCACGCACACACACGCACAGACACACACACACACACACTCGCATACACAAACGCGCGTGCACACATAGACACACAAGCACACACATACGCGCGTGCACACATTTTCTCTCTCTCTCTCTCTCTCTCTCTCTCTCTCTCTCTCACACACACACACACACACACACACAAACACACACGCGAGCATGCGCGCACGCACAAGCAAAACACGCAGACACACACACGTGCGAGCATACTTACGCGCGTGCATATACACATACGGACACACACACACACGCAAGCAAACACACACGCGTGCGTATAGTCTCTCTCTCTCTCTCTCTCACACACACACACACACCCCCACACACACACGTGCACACACACACAAACACACGCACACACACGCTCGCACGCATGGGAGCACGCACGCACGCGCACACACACACACACACACACACACACACACACACACACAAACACACACACACACACGCGCATACCCGCGCACACACGCGCGCTCGTGCTCACACGCAAACCCACGTTCGCACACACAAACACACGCATAGACACACACGCGCGTACGCGCATGCACTCACATAAACGCACGCACACACACACACACACACACACACACACACACAGACGCACGCACACGCACAAGCGCGCACACACACACACAAACACTCGCGTGCGCGCACACAAATACGCACACACACAAACACGTGAGCGCACACCCACACACACACGCGCACGAGCGCGTGCTCACGCACTTACACACACACACGCGCATGCTCAAACACACACATGCACACTCGCAGGCATGTATGCACGTACACACACACACAAACACACACACACATACACACAGGCACACACGCGCGTGTTCACTCACACGCGCGCGCACACCGTAGCACACACACACACGCACATACACAAACGCACGCACGCACACGCGCACACGCACATACACATGCACCTGCGCAGGCAAACATGCACGCGCACACCTAAAGACGCCCACACACACACACACGCGCGCCCACACACACACACACACACACTCCCACACGTGCGCGCGCACACACTCACAAACGCAGGCAGGCACAAACCCACACACACATGCACCTACACGCAGACACACACACAAACACACGCGCGTGTACACGTAGAAACACACTCACATAGACACACGCGTGCGCGCGCATACACCTGCACAAGCGTGCACGAGTTCATGCGCGCACGCACACCCACACATGCACGCATGCACTAACCCACGCGGCTCGCACACACATACACACACACGCACACACACGCAAACACACACACACACACGCACGCACACCCACGTGTGCGCACACACACGATTACACGCACATGCACATACGCACTCGCCCGCACACAAACACGCATGCGCGCACATACACAAACACACACGTGGGCACACGCACACACACACACGCCCGCGTCCGCGCATACAGACTCACACACAAACACACGTGCGCACACACAGACATACACAAACAGACACACGCGTGTGCACGCACACACTTGAACACGCGGACGCGTGTGCTTGCGCGCGCACACACACAAATGCGCACTCGCACACACACAAATGCACACTCGCACACACACACACACATACACTCACACGTGCGCACACACAAACACACACACACACACGCACATGCACACACACACACACACACACACTCGTGTGCATACAAACACGCGCGTGCACACACGCACACACACACGCACACACACACGCGTGCGTACACTCTCTCTCTCTCTCTCTCTCTCTTTCTCACACACACACACACACAAACACACACACATGTGCGTGCGCACACACATGCACACACACACACATGTGCTCGCAAAAATGCACACACACACACGAACACGCACGCGCGTGCTCGCATGTACACAAACTCACGGGTGCACGCGCGCGCACATTCGCACACGCACTCATGCGCGCTCACGTACACACACACGCACACATGCACTCACGCACACATACACACGCACACACACATACACACACACGTGCTCACACTATCACACACACACACACACACACACAAACACAGATACACACACGCGCGTCTACACAAACACACATACACACGCGTGCACACACTCACACGCACACGCACACACACGCATGTGCGCGCACGCCCACAAACACACAAACACACGCGCACACGCGAACACTCGCACGCGTGCGCACACACACACACATACACACACACACACACACACTCACGCACGCACGCAAGCACCCACGCACACACACATACACGCAGACACGCGCAAATACAGACACACACACACACACAAACACGCAGACAGGCACGCTCGTGCATACACACATACACATGCGCAGACACACATCCACACACATACACGCACACGCGTGTGTGCACACTTAGACACACACACACACACACACACAAACACACGCGCGCTGACATACGGACACACACACATACGCACAAACACACGCGTGCGCGCATGCATACACACACTGGCATACGCACAAGTACGCTTGCGCACACGCACGCGCGCACATGCACACACACGCACGCATGCACTATCTCATGCCGCTCGCACACACACACACACACACAATCGCATACACACACACGCGTGCACACACTCACACACATACACACACTCACAAGCAAACACACACGCAAGGGCACACGCGCGCACACGCACGCATGCGCACACACACACACACACGCACACACGCACTCACGTGCATACAAATACGCCCGTGCACACACAGACACACACATGGACACACACACGCATGCACACCCATACACACACGCTCACACACAAACACACACAGACACGCACACACACACACACACACAAGTGCGTGCACACATACACTCACAAACATGAACACGCATGCGGGCTCACTCATACACTCGCGCGTGTGCCTGTGCTCGCGCGCGCGTGTGTGTGTTTGTGCACACGCACGTACACACACACGCGCATACACAAACGCGTGTGCATACACACACACAAACACGGGCACACAAACACGCGATTGCGTGCAAACACACACACACGTGCGCGCACACGTATACACACACACATACACACACACGCAGGCACGCTCGTACGCACTCACACACACACACACACACACCTGCGCAGACACACACACAGACACACACACACACACACACGTACACGTACAAACACTGACGTGCGTGCACACAAATTCGCGGGCACTAACACACGCCCACACACATACACGCACCTGCGCAGCCACACCCATACACACACACGTGCACGCACAAGTATACACACACACACGCACACGCACACGCACGCACGCTCGTACGCACTCACACACACACACACACACCTGCGCAGACACACACACACGCGCGTGCACGTACAAACACTGACGTGCGTGCACACAAACTCGCGGGCACTAACACACGCCCACACACATACACGCACCTGCGCAGCCACACCCGTACACACGCGTGCGCGCATACACAAACACACACATTAACACACGCGCGCACACACAGACAAACACACACATACACATGCGTGTGCGTGCACAAACACACACAGCTGCACGCGCACACACACACAACCACGCGTGCGCGTGCACCCGCATACACACACACACGTACGTATGCACTAACACACGCCCGCGTCCGCGTATACAGACTCACACACAAACACACGCGCGCGCACACAGACATACACAAACAGACACACGCGTGTGCGCGCACACACTTGAACACGCGGACGCGTGTGCTTGCGCGCGCACACACACAAATGCGCACTCGCACACACACACACACACACATACACTCACACGTGCGCACACACAAACACACACGCACACACACGCACATGCACACACACAAACACACACACACACACACACACACTCGTGTGCATACAAACACGCGCGTGCACACACAAACACACACACACACATGCACACACACACACACGCGCACGCACACACACACGCGTGCGTACACTCTCTCTCTCTCTCTCTCTCTCTCTCTCTCTCTCTCTCTCTCTTTCTCACACACACACACACACATGTGCGCGCACACACACATGCACACACACATGTGCGCGCACAAATGCACGCGCACACACACACGAACACGCGCGCGCGTGCTCGCATATACACAAACTCACGCGTGCACGCACACACGCGTGCTCACACTATCACACACACACACACAAACACACATACACACACACACGCGTGCTCACACTATCACACACACACACACACACAAATATAGACACACACACGCGCGTGTACACAAACACACATACACACGCGTGCGCACACTCACACGCACACGCACACGCACGCATGTGCGCGCACGCCCACACACACACAAACACGCGTGCACACGTGAACACTCGCACGCGTGCACGCTCACACACACACACACGCACTCACGCACGCATGCAAGCACGCACGCACACACACATACGCGCAGACACGCGCAAATACACACACACACACAAACACGCAGACAGGCACGCTCGTGCATACACACATATACATGCGCAGACACACACCCACACACATACACGCACAGGCGTGCGTGCACACTTAGGCACACACACGCACGCACACAAACACACGCGCGCTGACACACAGACACACACACATACGCACAAACACACGCGTGCGCGCATGCATACACACACTGGCATACGCACGCGTGCGCTCGCGCACACGCACACGCGCACACACAGACACACATGCACGCATGCACTATCTCATGCCGCTCGCACACACACACACACACACACACGCACATACACACACACACACACACACACACACACAATCGCATACACACACACGCGTGCACACACACACACATACACACACTCACAAGCAAACACACACGCAAGCGCACACGCGCGCACACGCACGCATGCATACACACACACACGCACTCGCATGCATACACAGACACACACACACACGCACACCCACACACACACACGCTCACACACACACACACAGACACGTACACACACACAAGTGCGTGCACACATACACTCACAAATATGAACACGCGTGTGGGCTCACCCATACACTCGCGCGTGTGTGTGTTTGTGCACACGCACGTACACACACACACGCATACACAAACGTGTGTGCACACACACACACAAACACGGGCACACAAACACGCGATTGCATGCAAACACACACACACACGTGCGCGCACAAGTATACACACACACACACACACGCACGCACGCTCGTACACACTCACACACACACACACACACCTGCGCAGACACACACACACACGCGCGTGCACGTACAAACACTGACGTGCGTGCACACAAACTCGCGGGCACTAACACACGCCCACACACATACACACACCTGCGTAGCCACACCCGTACACACGCGTGCGCGCATACACAAACACACACATTAACACACGCGCGCACACACAGACAAACACACACACACACACACACACACATGCGTGTGCATGCACAAACACACACAGGTGCACGCGCACACACACACAACCACGCGTGCGCGTGCATCCGCATACACACACACGCACGTATGCACTAATGCACGTCGCTCGTACACACATACACACACACACACACACACATACACACATACATGCACACATAAACACACACACGCATACACGCACACAAACAGACGCACGCTCACACTCACACGCACACACAAACACACGCACACACGCAAACACACACACGCGTGCGCACACACACACACACACATACACACACACACAAACACAAACACGCAGGCACGTACGTGCATATGCACATACACATGCGCAGACACACACAAATGCGCACTCGCACACACACAAATGCACACTCGCACACACACACACACACACACATACACTCACACGTGCGCACACACAAACACACACACACACACGCACATGCACACACACACACACACACTCGTGTGCATACAAACACGCGCGTGCACACACGCACACACACACGCACACACACACGCGTGCGTACACTCTCTCTCTCTCTCTCTCTCTTTCTCACACACACACACACACAAACACACACACATGTGCGTGCGCACACACATGCACACACACACACATGTGCTCGCAAAAATGCACACACACACACGAACACGCACGCGCGTGCTCGCATGTACACAAACTCACGGGTGCACGCGCGCGCACATTCGCACACGCACTCATGCGCGCTCACGTACACACACACGCACACATGCACTCACGCACACATACACACGCACACACACATACACACACACGTGCTCACACTATCACACACACACACACACACACACACAAACACAGATACACACACGCGCGTCTACACAAACACACATACACACGCGTGCACACACTCACACGCACACGCACACACACGCATGTGCGCGCACGCCCACAAACACACAAACACACGCGCACACGCGAACACTCGCACGCGTGCGCACACACACACACATACACACACACACACACACTCACGCACGCACGCAAGCACCCACGCACACACACATACACGCAGACACGCGCAAATACAGACACACACACACACACACAAACACGCAGACAGGCACGCTCGTGCATACACACATACACATGCGCAGACACACATCCACACACATACACGCACACGCGTGTGTGCACACTTAGACACACACACACACACACACACAAACACACGCGCGCTGACATACGGACACACACACATACGCACAAACACACGCGTGCGCGCATGCATACACACACTGGCATACGCACAAGTACGCTTGCGCACACGCACGCGCGCACATGCACACACACGCACGCATGCACTATCTCATGCCGCTCGCACACACACACACACACACACACAATCGCATACACACACACGCGTGCACACACTCACACACATACACACACTCACAAGCAAACACACACGCAAGGGCACACGCGCGCACACGCACGCATGCGCACACACACACACACACGCACACACGCACTCACGTGCATACAAATACGCCCGTGCACACACAGACACACACATGGACACACACACGCATGCACACCCATACACACACGCTCACACACAAACACACACAGACACGCACACACACACACACACAAGTGCGTGCACACATACACTCACAAACATGAACACGCATGCGGGCTCACTCATACACTCGCGCGTGTGCCTGTGCTCGCGCGCGCGTGTGTGTGTTTGTGCACACGCACGTACACACACACGCGCATACACAAACGCGTGTGCATACACACACACAAACACGGGCACACAAACACGCGATTGCGTGCAAACACACACACACGTGCGCGCACACGTATACACACACACATACACACACACGCAGGCACGCTCGTACGCACTCACACACACACACACACCTGCGCAGACACACACACAGACACACACACACACACACACACGTACACGTACAAACACTGACGTGCGTGCACACAAATTCGCGGGCACTAACACACGCCCATACACATACACGCACCTGCGCAGCCACACCCATACACACACACGTGCACGCACAAGTATACACACACACACGCACACGCACACGCACGCACGCTCGTACGCACTCACACACACACACACACACCTGCGCAGACACACACACACACGCGCGTGCACGTACAAACACTGACGTGCGTGCACACAAACTCGCGGGCACTAACACACGCCCACACACATACACGCACCTGCGCAGCCACACCCGTACACACGCGTGCGCGCATACACAAACACACACATTAACACACGCGCGCACACACAGACAAACACACACATACACATGCGTGTGCGTGCACAAACACACACAGCTGCACGCGCACACACACACAACCACGCGTGCGCGTGCACCCGCATACACACACACACGTACGTATGCACTAACACACGCCCGCGTCCGCGTATACAGACTCACACACAAACACACGCGCGCGCACACAGACATACACAAACAGACACACGCGTGTGCGCGCACACACTTGAACACGCGGACGCGTGTGCTTGCGCGCGCACACACACAAATGCGCACTCGCACACACACACACACACACACACACATACACTCACACGTGCGCACACACAAACACACACGCACACACACGCACATGCACACACACAAACACACACACACACACACACACTCGTGTGCATACAAACACGCGCGTGCACACACAAACACACACACACACATGCACACACACACACACACGCGCACGCACACACACACGCGTGCGTACACTCTCTCTCTCTCTCTCTCTCTCTCTCTCTCTCTCTCTCTCTCTCTCTTTCTCACACACACACACACACATGTGCGCGCACACACACATGCACACACACATGTGCGCGCACAAATGCACGCGCACACACACACGAACACGCGCGCGCGTGCTCGCATATACACAAACTCACGCGTGCACGCACACACGCGTGCTCACACTATCACACACACACACAAACACACATACACACACACACGCGTGCTCACACTATCACACACACACACACACAAATATAGACACACACACGCGCGTGTACACAAACACACATACACACGCGTGCGCACACTCACACGCACACGCACACGCACGCATGTGCGCGCACGCCCACACACACACAAACACGCGTGCACACGTGAACACTCGCACGCGTGCACGCTCACACACACACACACGCACTCACGCACGCATGCAAGCACGCACGCACACACACATACGCGCAGACACGCGCAAATACACACACACACACAAACACGCAGACAGGCACGCTCGTGCATACACACATATACATGCGCAGACACACACCCACACACATACACGCACAGGCGTGCGTGCACACTTAGGCACACACACGCACGCACACAAACACACGCGCGCTGACACACAGACACACACACATACGCACAAACACACGCGTGCGCGCATGCATACACACACTGGCATACGCACGCGTGCGCTCGCGCACACGCACACGCGCACACACAGACACACATGCACGCATGCACTATCTCATGCCGCTCGCACACACACACACACACACACACGCACATACACACACACACACACACACACACACACACACACAATCGCATACACACACACGCGTGCACACACACACACATACACACACTCACAAGCAAACACACACGCAAGCGCACACGCGCGCACACGCACGCATGCATACACACACACACGCACTCGCATGCATACACAGACACACACACGCACGCACACCCACACACACACACGCTCACACACACACACACAGACACGTACACACACACAAGTGCGTGCACACATACACTCACAAATATGAACACGCGTGTGGGCTCACCCATACACTCGCGCGTGTGTGTGTTTGTGCACACGCACGTACACACACACACGCATACACAAACGTGTGTGCACACACACACACAAACACGGGCACACAAACACGCGATTGCATGCAAACACACACACACACACGTGCGCGCACAAGTATACACACACACACACACGCACGCACGCTCGTACGCACTCACACACACACACACACACCTGCGCAGACACACACACACACGCGCGTGCACGTACAAACACTGACGTGCGTGCACACAAACTCGCGGGCACTAACACACGCCCACACACATACACACACCTGCGTAGCCACACCCGTACACACGCGTGCGCGCATACACAAACACACACATTAACACACGCGCGCACACACAGACAAACACACACACACACACACACATGCGTGTGCATGCACAAACACACACAGGTGCACGCGCACACACACACAACCACGCGTGCGCGTGCATCCGCATACACACACACGCACGTATGCACTAATGCACGTCGCTCGTACACACATACACACACACACACATACACACATACATGCACACATAAACACACACACGCATACACGCACACAAACAGACGCACGCTCACACTCACACGCACACACAAACACACGCACACACGCAAACACACACACGCGTGCGCACACACACACACACACATACACACACACACAAACACAAACACGCAGGCACGTACGTGCATATGCACATACACATGCGCAGACACACACCCACACAAACACACGCGCGCTGACACACACACACACACACACACGCGCGCGCGCGCGCGCGTGCGCGCATGCATACGCACGCGTGGGCGCGCGCAGAAGCACATGTTCACGCGCACACACACACACGCACGCACGCATGCACTATCGCACGCCACTCGCACACACACACACACAAACAAACGCACACACACACTCACACACACA
>CAWUDS030001141.1:32500-35000 GCA_963859935.3 Lathyrus sativus
ACACACGCGCGCTGACACACCGACACACACACACACATACGCACAGACAAACAAGTGCGCGCACGCATACACACACTCGCATACGCACGCGAGCGCGCGCACACACACACTCACACAGGCACGCACGCACGCACGCACTATCGCACACCGCTCGCACACACACACGGGCACACACATACACACACACACACACACACGTGCACATACACACACGCTCATACACACACACGCAAACACACATGCGTGCGCACACGCGCGCACGCACACACACGCATGCATACACAAACATGTACACACACACACACACGCACACGCACTCGCGTGCACACAAACACGCCCGTGCACACACATACACACACACACGCACACACGCACACACACACACACGCATACACACACACGCTCACACACAAACTCACACACACACGCACACAAACACACGTGCGTGCACATATACACTCACAAACATGAACACACGCGCGGGCTCAGCCATACACACGCGCATGCGCGCACATACACACACGCACACGCATGTACTCACACGCACAGACACACACACACACACGCATACACAAACACGCGTGCCTAAACACACATACACACACACACACACACACACACACACAAAACACGCACACAAACACGCTCATGCGCGGAACCACACATACGTGTGCACGCACACACAAACACACACATACACACACACACACTCACGAACACACTCACACACACACACACACATGCACAGACACACACTCACACACACATGCGCGTGCGCGCACACATGCACACACACGGGCACGCATGCACGCCTGCATGCACTTGTGCAGACACACCCACACACACGCGTGCGCATACACAGACATACACACACACACACACATGCGTGCGCGCGCACACACACACAAGCGCACGTTCAAATACAACCACATCCACGTGTGTGCGCGCACTTACAGGCACATGCATGCACATATGCACTAACGCACGTCGCTCGCATACACATACATACACACGCACACAGACACAGACACGTGCGTCCACACACATGTGCGCACACGCAAAAACACACACATGTGTGCACACACACAGACACGCACGCACGCACACACGTAAACACACACACACACACGCACACGCACTCACGTGCATACATATATGCGCGTGCACACATAGACACACACACACACACGCACACACACAAACACGTAGGCACGCACGCATGTACCTACACACACACAAACACACCTGCGCAGACACAAACACACACACACACACACATGTGCACGCACACATAGATACACACACACAAAAAAAAAAAAACACGCGCGCGCACACACAGACACAAACACACATTCACACACATAGACACACACACGCACGCGCGTGCATTCACAGAGACACACACTCGCATGCACACACACACACACACGCAGGCATGCACGCACGTGAACACACACACACACACACCTGCGCAGACACACACACACACACGTGTGCACGCACACTTAAACACACACAAACACAAACGCACGCGCGCGCACACACACACACATACACGAACACACATACACACAGACACATGCGTGCGTGCACGCACGCACACACTCGCATACGCATGCGTGCGTGGGCACATGCACACCCCCACATGCGCAGACACACACACACACACGCGCACGAATGCACTAGCGCACGCCGCTCGCACACACACAAACACATGCATGCACACACACATACACATACACACTCATACACACACGCACATACACACGCGTGCGCACACGCGCGCACGCACACACTCATACACACATACATACGCATACACGCACTCGGGTGCACACAAACACGCCCGTGCACGCACAGACACACACACACACACACGCAGACAAACACACACACACACAACTATGCGCACACATACACTCACACACACACACACGTGCACGCACACAAACACTCACAAATACGCATACACACAAACACGTGCGCGCACACCTAAATGCATGCGGGCGCGTGTCCGCACACACTTACACACACGTATGCGCACGCACATACACACAAATGCGCACTCGCACGCACGCATGCAAGCAAATACACACACGCGCACATAAACACACGCATACACACGCGCACATGTTCACACACACACACACACACGTACACCTTAACATGCACACACAAACACACACGCGTGCGCGTGTGCGCATACACACACTCAAACCCAGGCACGCAGGCATGCAAGCATGCACGCTCACACACACACACACCTGCGCAGACACATACACGCACACAAACGCGTGCGCGCATACACAGGCACACGCACGCACACAAATGCACACACACACAGACACAGACACAGGCGTGCGTGCTCACAAACCCACACAAGCGCGCCCGTCTGCGTGCGCTCCCACAAACACACGCACGCATGCACTAACGCACACTGCTCGCACACACATACACACATGCACACACGCACGCACGCATACACACACACACGCGCACA
>CAWUDS030001141.1:45000-47500 GCA_963859935.3 Lathyrus sativus
ACACACACGCTCACACACAAACTCACACACACACGTACACAAACACACGTGCATGCACACATACACTCACAAACATGAACACACGCGCGGGCTCACCCATACACACGCGCATGCGCGCACATACACACACACGCACACACACACGCATGTACTCACACGCACTGACACACACACACACACGCATACACAAACACGCGTGCCTAAACACACACACAGACACACAAAACACGCACACAAACACGCTCATCCGTGGAATCACACATACGTGTGCACGCACACACAAACACACACATACACACACACACACACACACTCACGAACACACTCACACACACACACACACACACACATGCGCAGACACACACTCACACACACATGCGCGTGCGCGCGCACACGCACACACACGGGCACGCATGCATGCCTGCATGCACTTGTGCAAACACACCCACACACACGCGTGCGCATACACGGACATACACACACACACACACACATGCGCGCGCACACACACACAAGCACACGTTCAAATACAACCACATCCACGCGTGTGCGTGCACCCACAGGCACATGCACGCACATATGCACTAACGCATGCCGCTCGCATACACATACACACACACGCACACAGACACAGACACGTGCGCCCACACACATGTGCGCACACGCACAAACACACACATGTGTGCATACACACAGACACGCACGCACGCACACACGTAAACACGCACACACACACACACACGGCACACGCACTCGCGTGCATACAAATATGCGCTTGCACACACAGACACACAGACACACATGCACGCACACACACAAACCCGTAGGCACGCACGCATGTACCCGTACACACACACACACCTGCGCAGACACACACACACACACACGTGTGCACGCACACATAGATACACACAGACACACACACAAAAACACGCGCACGCACACACAGACACAGACACACATACACACACATAGACACACACACACACACGCGCGTGCATTCACAGAGACACACAGTCGCATGCACACACACACACACGCAGACACACACGCACGTGAACACACACACACACCTGCGCAGACACACAAACACACACACGTGTGCACGCACAGTTAAAAACACACAAACACAAACACACGCGCGCGCACACACAGACACACACACACACACATACACACAGACACACGCGTGCGTGCACGCACGCTCACATTCGCATACGCATGCGTGCGCGGGCACATGCACCCCCTCACATGCGCAGACACACACACACACACACACGCACGAATGCACTAGCGCACGCCGCATGCACACACACACATACACATACACACTCATACACACACGCGCATACACACGCGTGCGCACACGCGCGCACGCACACACTCATACACACATACATAGGCATACACGCACTCGCGTGCACACAAACACGCCCGTGCACTCACAGACACACACACACGCAGACAAACACACACACACAACTATGCGCACACATACACTCACGCACGCACACACACACACACACGTGCACGCACACAAACACTCACAAATACGTATACACACAAACACGTGCGCGCACACCTAAATGCACGCGGGCGCGTGTCCGCACACACTTACACACACGTATGCGCACGTACATACACACAAATGCGCACTCGCACGCATGCAAGCAAATACACATACGCGCACATACACACACACATACACACGTGCACATGTTCACACACAAACACGCACACCTAAACATGCACACACAAACACACACGTGTGCGCGTGCGTGCATACACACACTCAAACCCAGGCACGCTGGCGTGCAAGCACGCACGCTCACACACACACACCTGCGCAGACACATACACGCACACATACGCGTGCGCGCACACACAGGCACACGCGCGCGCGCACCAACACACACACGCACAGACACAGACACAGGCGTGCGTGCTCACAAACCCACACAAGCGCGCCCGTCTGCGTGCGCTCGCACAAACAGACGCATGCATGCACTAACGCACGCTGCTCGCACACACATACACACATGCACACACGCACGCACGCATACACACACACACGCACACACACATACACACACACACATGCGCGCACACACACACACACACACACACGTGCGCACACGTTCGCACATACACGCACACACACACGCATGCACGCACGCATGCACTCACGCACGGACACACACACATGCAAACACGCACTCGCGTGCCCACAAGCACGCATGCGCGCACACATAAAAACACACACGTGCTCACACACATACACACACGCACACACACATACGTGCACACACACACACACACACACACACACGCATACACACACACGCACACACACACACAGACACGCACGCATACACCGACTCGCACACACTCACACGCACGCATGCGCTCACGCACGCACACACAAGCACACACACACAAACACGCGTGCGCACGCACACACACAAACACACACGTGCTCTCTCTCTCTCACACACACACA
>CAWUDS030001141.1:52500-67500 GCA_963859935.3 Lathyrus sativus
CGCGTGCATACAAACACGCGCGTGCACAGTCAGACACACACACACACGCACACACACACACACACGCACACACTCTCTCTCTCTCTCACACATATATGGACTCTCTCACACACACACACAAACACACACACACACACACACACATACACACACGTGCGCTCGCACAGACACTAACACACACACACACACGCGTGCACGCACATACACATACACGCACACACACAAACACACACGCACAAACACGCACACAAACTCGCATACACAAACGCGCGTGCACACACACGCACACACGCACACACACTCACACAAACACACATGCGCGTGCGTACACTCTCTCTCTCTCTCTCTCTCACACACACACACACACACGCGCGCGCGTGCGCCCGCACTAAGACACAGACACATATGCGCACACACACACACGCGCACACGTGAACACACACACGCGCGTACATGCACACACACAGACACACACACACACATACATGCAAGCAAACACACACCCGTGCGCACACTCTCTCTCTCTCACATACACACACACATACCCGCATACACACACAAACACGTGTACACACACACACAAACACACGCACAAACACGTGCGCGCATGGTCGCACACATGCACGCGCGCACACGTATAGACACACACACGACATGTGTGCATACACACACACGCACACACACAAACACGCGCACACAAACACATACACAAAAACACACACACGGGCCCGTGCGAGCGTACCCGCACGCACACACACAAACCCACACACGCACACACACCCATACACATACGTACACACACACACACACACACACACACACACACGCTCGCGTGCGCGCATACACATACGCACACACACAAACACAAGGAAACACACGCGCGCGCGTGCGGAGACGCACACGCACACGCATGCATACACACGCACATTCACACACGCGTGCACACATACACGCGCTTGCACATACACACACGGATACACATACACACGCAAGCACACACACGCGCGTGCAAAAACACTCTCTCTTTCTCTCTCACACACACACACGCACACACACACACAAGTGCACAAGCACACACACACACACACACGCACATCCACTAGCGCGCCCGCAGGGACGCACGCACGGATGCACGCGCAACGCAGACAAACACGCACACGCGCATGTGTGTGTACACACACACACGCTCGCGCGCTCACGCTCATACACACACGTGCGCATAGACAAGCAGACACACACACAAACACACTAGCGCGCTCGTGCGTGCGTATACTCACGAACACACACACATGCACGAAAGCACGCACGCACGCGCGCCCCCGCTCGCACACATGCACGAGCCCACACTCACACACACACACACACGTGAACACACGCATGCTCGCATGCGCGCACACACATACACACGCACACACGCGTGGGCACACACTTAGACACACATAAACAAACACACGCGCGCGCACACACAAACACACACATATATATAGTGACTCACGCGTGCGTGCGCGAAAACACGCATGCGCATGCGCGCGTAAACACATACGCACACGCACACACTACACACACACACACACGTACGCACGCAGTAAGGCATGCTGCTCGCGCACACACACACACGCGCGTTCGCACACGCACGCATATACACACACACAAGCACACACGCACGCACGCAGACACACACACACACACACACGTACACACGCACTCGCATGCACACAAACACGCGCGTGCACATGCGCACACACACGCGCGCACGTACGCACACTCTATCACACAAACACACACACAAAAACGCACACACCCACACGTGTGTGCACGCACACACACACGCACACACACACACACATGTGTGCGCACACATACAGACATACACACAAACACGCGCGTGCGTATGCACACACACACAGACACAAACACAGACACACACACACACATACACAAACGCGCGTGCACACACAGACACACACGCACACACACAAACACGCGCACACAAGCACACGTACACGTGCACACACGTACACACACATACACACACGCACACGCACACATACACACACACACACGCGTGCTCACACTTTCTCTCTCTCTCTCTCTCTCACACACACACACACATACACGTGCGCACACAAACAAACAAACACATGCACGCACACACGCGCGCGTGCACATACACACACAAACACACGCGTGCGCACACTCACACGCATGCATACACGCACGCACCTGCACACATACAGAAACACACACACACACACACACACACACAAAAAAAAAACACGCACGCACCCGCAATCACACACACATACACACACAAGCACTTACGGACGCACGCAAGCACGCACACATACCCACGTACGCGCACACACGCTCAGACACACACAAGCGCGCGCGTGCGCTCGCGCACATACACACCCACACACAAACATGCAGGCACGCACGTGCACACACACACATGCACAGACACACACACGCGCGTACGTGCATACTTAGACACACACATACAAACACACACGCATGCACACACACTTAGACACACACACACACAAACACACAAACACACGCGCACACACATGCAAACTGGCATACGCGCGCGTGCGCGCGTACGCACACACACACACACACACACACATGCACACATGCATTATCTCACGCCGCTCACACACACACGGACACACAAACACGTGCGCATACATCGACACACACACACGCACTCGCGTGCACACAAACACGGGCGTGCACACAAAGACACACACACGCGTGCGCACACTCTCTCTCTCTCACACACACACACACACACATACACACGCACACATGTAACACCCCATTTAAATTATTCAGTCGCTTTGGTATTTTCTGTGATGTGTAATTGTGTGGTGTCCTTAATTAAGGGTATGAGGTTAGGAGTAAGGGAGAGAGGTGACCTTAGTTGGGGTACTGTGAACCTAGAGAAAGGAGTAAGTTAATTATGATATCGAGAGAATTATAGTAATTAATATTATTCCAACTATTATTAATAATAATGTTAATGAGATTATTATTATTATTATTATTATTATTATTATTATTATTATTATTATTATTATTATTATTATTATTATTCGTATTAATAATATTATTTGGTGGAATATTATTATTATTCATATTATTACTATTAGTATGAATATTATTATTAATGGGAGAATATTATTATTATTATTATTGTTATTATTATTATTATTATTATTATTATTATTATTATTATTATTATTATTATTATAGGATTTAAATAATAAAATAAGAAATAAGAGATTAAAGAAAATAGAGAAGTTTTTTGGGGAAAGAGAATTAGAACACGATAAACTGGCAGAGAAAGGTTTTGGGAGAAAAAGTGAGAAGAAGAATAAGGAGGAAGAGAAGGAGGCTAGGGTTGTCAATCCTTCAAGATTCTTCAACGATTGAGCAATTAATCGAGGTAAGGGGGAGAATGAATTTCAATATGGGTGAATTAACATGAGAGGATAGTGAGAGGTCCTTTCTCTCATAGGAATTATGTGTTCTTGAGGATTCTTGAATCCAATTTTTGTAACTTGATTTGTTCTCAAATTTTCTGTTATTGTTGAATACTGTTCGTATGATGTCTTATATATCCGAAACCAGAATTAATACGGAATTCGTGTGAGAAATCCTTGATGCTGTCATAGAATACTAGTGAGTAGTAGATCTGGAAATCTGAACTTTTAGGGATTTGGGCAAAAACTTATGAGAAATTGAACTTTCGTGGCCAGAACCTTGACATTGTTATATGTCTGACCCTGAAGGGATTGAATATTAGATAGTGAGTAATTTTAATGTCGTAGGGTGTAATTGAAGGAAAAATTATAATATGTTGTCCCTATAGGAATAGGAATATTCAAATGTGAGTAACTATGAAGTACTCAGAGCAATTGCAGGAAATAGTGTTTTATGTGTTGTAAATGTTGATAGATGAGCCTAATAAACCATAGAAGTTGTGCAGTTATTGCTGTATAACCTTAGGAATGTTTTAGTGATGTTTTGGGTGCTTTGAGTAAGTAATTCGCAAGAATAATTGAGTGAAAATCAGTTCCGGAGCGTAACAGCGTCTTTCTGTCCGTCACGACTGTTCATGTTTTCGGTCGAAATTGTTTTGGACGTAACTTTGGATCCGTAAGTCCGTTTTGACCCCCGTTCAAAGCGCTGGAAAGCTAATGAACAGAGCTATAACATAGGATAGATAATGGAATTATTTTCCCAATATTTTTATATCTAATTATGTTTGAGAAGTCAATTGTGTATATGTTTTAGTAACGAATCATGTTCTGGTTCAATGATGTCTTGGTGTTTTGATAGATGTGGGCCAAGATGGTCGAATGTGGACAATCTTATGCGATTGTGGTAATTCCCGAGAGGATTACGGTGAGCGGATGGCTCGTGTAGATTAAGATTGATCGTGAATTATGCATGATGTATTACATTGCATAATTGTGTTGACATGCATTTCATATCATGTGTCTTGTGGAGATGGCTAGGTGGGAATCCATGATGGGTGCCTAGTTTCTGAAGGTGAGAAAATTACTTAGAAGGGGGGGTTGAATAAGTAAGACTAAATATCAAAGATTTAAACACAGATATTTTTATCCTGGTTCGTTGAATACAACTACTCCAGTCCACCCTCTCAAGAGTGATTTGCCTTTCTCTGTCAAGGACTTAATCCACTATTTAATCAAACAGATTACAATAGTAACACCTAAGAACAACTGTTCTTAGTCTTCTCAAGAGCTACTGATCCCAACTGGATCCTCTTAAGGAAAACCTTTTACAAACAATGTAAAACTTTTACAAGAGTATGAATGCTTCTAATAAGCTGTTATCACAACTGTGATATTTCTCTTAAGTTAAGAACAATGTTATAGCAAAATAAAATAATAAGAGCTTTGAGAGTTTTGCTTTGATGAGTGATTTTGCTAGAAATTCGATTCCTGAAGAAGATGGAGTGGACTTCTTTATATAGGCACTTAGATCCATGAAGTCTTGTTAACGTTGAAGGCTGTGCAGAAAAGCCTGAAGCCTTTTGTCTTTACATTGGAGGTTATGCTGAAACAAGCCTGATGCCTTTTGTCTTTACTTTGCAGAAACTTTCCTTAGAATGGAATGCACAGATAAAACCTTTTTGTCTGTGACCTTGTGTCTAGCACAAAAGAGGAAAGAGCTGTTGAGATAAGCCAATGTACATATTTAAATCTTCTTCACTAAGTAAGTTCAGCTTTCAACATTAGAATCTGAATCTTCAGAATCTCCAGAGTAGAGATCTTCTGGATCTTCAGAGTCTTGGATGTTCTTCAGATTAAGCTGAATCAGAGTATGTGCAGCTAGTGTGCTTGAGCGTGTAAATCTATCAGAGCAGAGTCTTCTATGCTTTAGAGGCTCCTGCTTCAGAATCTTCAAAAGACAGTAATCAGATTCTTCTGGGAGCAGCGTTCAGATCTTCACTTAAGATGCTCTTGAACCTATGAAACCTTTCATAATCACATTGTTCAGATCCAAATTTGCTTTCTTAAGAGTATTTTCTTTAGTACCTGTAGCAAACAGTCTAGAACAAATTTAGAGTATATAATTCTTGAATACAAAATTCATAAGTGTTATCATCAAAACATAGAGATATAACTAAGAAACAATCTGTGTTCTTACAATCTCCCCCTTTTTGATGATGACAAAACATGAGAAATTTTGTTCAATAAAGAGTATGAATTAAAACTCCCCCTGAGATTAACAATCTCCCCCTGAAATAAATACTTCAATAGAATAGAATACTTCCCTTTCTGATTAAATATATTTCAGATTCAGAGCCTGATGAAAGAGTTCAGAATCAAATCTTGATGCCAGATAAATATGACTTCCTTTAGTCAGAGCGCCTGGTTATCATCTTGCTTGAATTCTCTTTCAGAATAAATGTATCAGAGTAAGATATCAGAGTTATCAGAGTTGATTGAATACTCAGATTTTCTTTGGAGGATCAGGTTCTGGTTGAAACAGTCTCAGGGTAACTTCAATGAATTATGTCAGATATATCAATGTAATTTGAAAGACTTAAATTCAAGGTAAGTTAATAAAATGTCTGAATTTCAGTTTTAGTAATTACTTATAGGTTGAACACTCAGTTTCTCTTTTTCTCCCCCTTTTTGTCATAATCAAAAAGATTTGCAAAGACAGAAAGATACAGAAGAAAAAAGGCATATAGGAGCAAACACATTATCATGCAATTAAAACAAACCAAAGTCCACAGTCAAACAGGCAGACGCCAAAACACATAACACAACAAAAAACAGACAGCAAAGGCAGTTCATGTGCAAAACGACAAATAAAACTAAGTCTGGCGAGAGGCAATAAGGGTCAGAAGCTCTGTCATCTTGGCAGCTGACTCTTCTTGCTTAGACATCCAGGTCTTGATTTCATCAGTTGTCTTTTCTTGCTTGATCATCCAGTCCTTTATATCCTTCACATCATTCACAAGTTCTGCAACCACAGATGAAGACGGAGCAGATGCAGTAGCAGCAGGGTTCCCTTCAGATTGATTTTCATCAGAAGCTTGTTCAACTATTTCAGATTCAGGAACTACTGGAGGAGCAGCTTCCAAAAGTAACACAGGAGGAGGAGGAGGCATGTTCATCAGAGTTACCTTGATTAATTCTGCAAATTTAGTCTTAGCAAGCTTAGAGCATTTAGCTCTAACTTTTAAGGCAGCTTTGTTGAACATCCAGATGAAGCGCTTCCAAGCAGTATTTGAAACAGTTGGATCCAAACTAGACATGCATACATCCTTAACACGATCATATTCAGAATCTAACTCCTTTTTGAAAATTTCAAACATAGTATTAACGCAAGATCCTAGATCTGACTGTTCAGACTGTTTAGAGGAAAAAGGATTAGGGGTGTTAACAGGAGTAGGTTCAGATGGTTTTGGTGATGGTTGTTGAGAAGTGTGGATGTCAGATTGAGGGAGTTCAGATGGTGGAGGAAAAGGGTGAGTTTCAGATGGATTGGTTTCAGGTGGTTGAGGAATGGTTTGGGTTCCAGATGTTTGAGTTTCAGAATGTTGAATATCAGATGGTTGTTGATGAGATGGAGAGTTTGGTGGAGTATGAAACATGGAAATGTTAAGATGTTTCTTCATAACACTTTCAGAACGAGCTTGTTTGAGTGACTCTGAATCACAATCAGATGAATCAGATGAATCAGAAGATTCATCTGAGTGAACAGATGTTGAAGAAATTATAATTGATAGATTGAGGGGTTGAATATCAAGAATATTGTCAGAAAGATTTGGATCTTCTGAGGGAATTGTTTGTTCAGAGTGTTCAGTTTGAACAGTCTCTGGTTGGTTTTGTTCTGAAATAATTGTTTCTGGTTGGAGAGTCTCTAATTGGGGATTCTCTGGTTGTGACATAGTTGATTGTGGAATTTCTGTTTGAGTGTTTTCTGGTTGAGTTGGTTCTGTTGGTGGAATTTCTACTTGAATTGTTTGAGGTTGTGGTTCAGATGGAATTGGTACAGGAGATGGTTGTAAATTTACTGGTTCAGAGGAGAGTGGTTCAGATGAAAGATTGACAGACTGTTTGGGTTTAGAAGTTCTTTGTCTAAGGTTTGGAGAGAGTTGTGGTGATGAAATGGGTGAATGAACAGTAGGTGTAGGATCAGATGCTAATACCTGATGAATGGTGTCTCTGATCTCTTCCAGAGTGGCTTCTCTAGAACTGATTCTGGCTTTCTTTCCTTCTTTCTTCTTCTTTCTTGAAACTTCAGATGCTTTTCTCTTCTTCTGAACTGATCCTTCTTCAGCTTTCCTCTTACTACGCCTTTCCTTCATCAGATTGGGCAATTCTTCTCCTGGTTTCTGAACAAGATTAGCAAGTAGAGGAATTCCTTCCTTTAGACATTCAGTAATGTACATCCAGACAAATTCCTTTGGTTCATCTGCACTGAATAGTGGAAAGTCTTCCACAGGAATTCTTCTGCCTTGAACCTCTTCAGAGTTTATCTTCCTTAGTTGTCCTTTCAATTCTGAAATGATTTTCATCCTTTTCAGATTAAGTCCATTTATTTCAGATCCAATGATGTAAGTCAGATCTTCTGTAATCTTCGCATCTGTCAGATGTTGTACCAGCTTGTTCTCAATAAGGATGTCTGAAATCAATCTTCCTAGGGGTATCCAAGTTCTAACTTTACCAGCTTTAGCTCTTACCTCCTCTCTGGTTTCTTTGACATGAGTTAGTAGATGACTGAAGATTAGATACGGTAGATCCACTTTGACATTCTGGCTAATGCAGTACATGAAATACAGATGTTCCGAACTCACTTAGTCTGGTGAGTTGGATGGTTTTCTGTGAAAAAATGTACTCATAAATATTTTTGCCCAGATCCTATAGATGGGTTTCAGATCTTTAACCTTACTTGATGGCATTCCAGCTATAGTAATTTCTTCATAAACCCTAGCCATATCAATGCGAGAAGAAGCAAGGTTTGAAACTCCATCAGATTCGGTATAACTGAACAGTTGCCTGATCAGTTTCTCAGTAATAACTATCTCCATTCCAAGAACCGATGAATGAATAAACTTAGGACCAGCGCTTGCATGAATCCAGAATTCCTTTACCAGTGATGGATATACATGACCCATCAATCTTTCAAAGTATTTCTCCCAACCTTGAGCTTTAATGGCAGGAGTTAGGTCAAACCCATTTTCCTTTAACGAATCAAGATCAATGAAGCTTTCACATAGAACCTCAAGATCTGCCACTGGAGTGAATAAGGTTCATTCTGGTTTTTTGTACATTATAGTCTTGTTGGATTTTACAGCAGTGTTTGAAGTAAACGCCATTGAAGAAGAAGAAGATCTTGGTTTAGGTTTAGGGTTTTGGTAGAGTTTGAAGAGAGAACAGAAACGCATGAATGTAGTGAATGTGGAAAGTGTGAAAATAGTGTGATAGGTGATATTTATAGAGAACCAATAATCAAGCATAGGGCACAACAAAAGACACTTACGCACGTTTGGACAACATTTAATGAAAATAATCATTTCACTTTAAATTTATGACAGCTGGGGGGAAAACCAAGAAAAATGAGATTTTCAAAGCAATACCTCAAACGTCAATTCAGTTGAGCACTCCATCGTTTCAGATACTGAGTGACACGTGTTTGCTTTGTATGTGCATCTGATGTCTCTCAAGAAATGAAACGTTTCCAACTTTCAGATCTTCTGAGCTTGTTAGTTCAGAGTTTCACACAAAAATAATTGAATAAATATAAATGAATGAATAGTCAGATGAAATACTTCAGATCATTAAACATTTTGCATCTGAGAGGTTGCCTCTGATAAATATTACTCTGGACAAAAATCCATACAAATATTTTTCAGAATAAACTTAAATCTATCTTCAGCAAGGGGTTTTGTGAAAATATCAGCCCATTGAACATAGTCTCTGATGAAGTGATGTTTAATTTCTATATGTTTTGCCTTAGAATGCAAGATTGGATTTTTTGACAAACATATAGCAGAAGTATTATCACAGAA
This sequence comes from Lathyrus sativus, assembly GCA_963859935.3. Lineage (NCBI taxonomy): Eukaryota > Viridiplantae > Streptophyta > Magnoliopsida > Fabales > Fabaceae > Lathyrus > Lathyrus sativus. The sequence goes on from CAWUDS030001141.1 coordinate 62,066, forward strand.
GATAGAAAGATTACTCTCATAGATTTGATAATCTTCTAATTGACTCTTCATCCAGAGCATCTGCGTACAACATCCAGCAGCAGCAATGTATTCTGCCTCTGTAGTTGATAGTGCAATGGTAGGTTGCTTCTTGATGTACCATGAGATCAGATGACTTCTAAGAAACTGACAACTTCCAGAAGTGCTTTTAGGTTCAACTCTGTCTCCAGCATAGTCAGCATCACAGAATCCAACTAATGAAAATTCATCAGATCTTCTGTAACACAAACCCATGTTAGTAGTACCTTTCAGATACCTTAGAATCCTCTTAACAGCTGTCAAGTGTGATTCTCTAGGATCTGATTGGAATCTTGCACATAAGCAGACACTAAACAAAATATCTGGTCTAGAAGCAGTCAAGTATAGAAGAGATCCTATCATACCTCTGTAGAGTTTTTGATCTACCTTCTTACTTACCTCTTCCTTACCTAGAGTGCTTGTAGGGTGCATTGGAGTCTTTGCCATTTTGCTATCAACCATGTTGAACTTCTTCAGAAGCTCTTTAACATATTTGGTTTGATGTATGTAGGTGCACTCTGGAGTCTGGTTGACTTGGATTCCCAAGAAGAATCTCAATTCTCCCATCATGCTCATTTCAAATTCTTCCTGCATACATTTAGCAAACTCCTTTCCAAGCGTAATATTTGTTGATCCAAAAATAATGTCATCTACATAAATTTGACAAATCAACAAATCTTTCTTATCAGTTTTACAGAATAAAGTTGTATCCACTTTTCCTCTGATAAAATTTTTCTTCAGAAGGAAGTTGCTCAACCTCTCATACCAAGCTCTGGGAGCTTGTTTTAATCCATAAAGAGATTTCTTTAATTTGAAAACATGATCTGGAAAGTTTTCACTTTCAAAACCAGGAGGTTGGTGGACATATACTTCTTCTTCTATAATACCATTAAGAAAAGCACTTTTAACATCCATCTGATACAGAGTGATGTTATTTTGTGCAGCAAATGAAATAAGAAGACGAATAGATTCTAACCTTGCCACTGGAGCATATGTCTCAGTGTAATCAATACCTTCTTGTTGACTGTATCCTTGAGCAACCAGCCTTGCCTTATTCCTTTCTACTTCTCCCTTTTCATTCAGCTTATTCCTGAAGACCCATTTTGTTCCAATAACATTGAATCCTTTAGGTCTAGGAACCAGATCCCAAACTTCATTTCTGGTGAATTGATTTAGCTCTTCTTGCATGGCAATAATCCATTCATTATCTTTCAGAGCCTCATCCACAGATGTTGGTTCAATTATTGATACTAAGCCAAACAATGAAGATTCAGATGTTCTGAGATAGGATCTTGTCCTGATTGGATCATCTTTCTTTCCAATGATCACATCTTCTGGGTGAGATGCCTTAATTCTGGAAGAAGATCCTCTGACATTTGATCTTTCAGAAATGTGTAAGTTGTCCAATTGAGAAGATAGGTGAATAGCATCTGGAGTTGCTTCAGATTCCTTTTCTTTAGCCTTTTCTGCCTCTGATCCTTCAGAGTCTGTAAGAATCACTTCTCTATCTGCAAAATTGTCAAACTGCTTTGGCTTTTCAGAGCCAAGCTTATCATCAAATCTTACATGAATAGATTCTTCCACAATCTGTGTTTCAGTATTGAATACTCTGTAGCCTTTAGAGCGTTCAGAATAACCAAGCATGAAACACTTCTGTGCTTTGGAATCAAACTTGTTAAGATTTTCTTTAGTGTTAAGTATATAACAAGTGCATCCAAAAGGATGAAAATAAGAAATGTTAGGCTTTCTGTTTCTCCACAATTCATAGGGAGTCTTTTCCAGAAGAGGTCTTACAGACACTCTATTCTGAATATAACAAGCTGTGTTAATTGCTTCTGCCCAGAAATATTTTGCTAGATTTGTCTCATTGATCATGGTTCTGGCCATTTCTTGCAATGTTCTATTTTTCCTCTCTACAACTCCATTTTGTTGTGGAGTTCTAGGGCAGGAGAAATCATGTGCAATGCCTTTTTCAGAAAAATATTTTTCAAAATGTTTATTTTCAAATTCTCCACCATGATCACTTCTGACTTTAATAATTTTGCAATCTTTTTCAGTCTGGACTTGATTGCAGAAGTCAAAGAACACAGAATGAGACTCATCCTTGTGTTTTAGAAACTTTACCCATGTCCATCTGCTGTAGTCATCTACAATGACTAACCCATACTTCTTGCCTCTGATGGATGCAATTTTTACTGGTCCAAACAGATCAATGTGAAGTAATTCCAATGGTCTGGAGGTAGAAACAACATTTTTTGATTTAAAATGTGATTTTGAAAATTTACCTCTTTGACATGCTTCACACAGAGCATCTGAGTTGAACTTCAACTTAGGAAGTCCTCTGACCAGATTGAGTTTATTAATCTGAGATATACGTCTCATATTAATATGCCCCAATCTTCTATGCCAGACCCATTGCTCATCATTCACAGATAAGAGGCATTTTACATTTTGAACTTTAAGTTCTGAAAGGTTAATTTTATAAATGTTGTGTTTCCTCTTTCCATTGAATAGGATAGAACCATCCTTTTGACATACAGCTTTGCAACATTTTTGATTAAAGATTATATCCTAACCATTGTCACTTAATTGACTTATGGACAATAGATTATGTTTCAGTCCTTCAACAAGTAAAACATTAGTTATAGAGGGAAGTTTACCATTTCCAACAGTGCCAGATCCAATGATCTTGCCTTTCTGGTTCCCTCCAAACTTCACGTCACCTCCAGATCTAAGTTCCAGACTTTGGAACATAGACCTTTCTCCTGTCATGTGTCGTGAGCATCCAGAGTCCAGGTACCATGACTGGCGTCTGGATCTTGCTGCTAAGAACATCTGCAACAGGAATTATTTTGTTTTTAGGTACCCAGATCTTCTTGGGTCCTTTGGGGTTAGTTGGTTTGTAGGTTTGCCTAAACTTCTGTTTTACAACATAATGTTTATTCTGGCTTGCCTTAGGTTTAAACACATAAGTATTCTTCTCAGAGCTTGTGTGTTTAATGTCATTCAAGTGGCCAAATTTGAATTGAGAATACAGAGGTGTCTTCCTGATGAAAAGTTTGTCAACAGGTTTTGGATTGCTTCCAGATGAAGATTCATATCCAATGCCTCTTCTGTTGTTTCCACTAACACCATAGATCATGGAAGCCATCTTGCTTCTGTCTATACTCTTAGTGAGAAATCTCTGAAAACTGGAGTCATATTTTTCTAAAATATTTTCACATGACTCAGATTCAGATTCTTGCTGAGTTTTTTCAAAGTCATTTTTGATTTTCAAATTTATTTCTTTTTGCTCAACAAGTTCTGTTTTCAGAAGATCAATCTCAGATTCAAGATTGATTTTCAGCTTCTTGTATTTGAGTTTGATGTTGTTGTAACTTTTAAGAACTTCTGTTAAAACTTTTGTAAGTTCTTCTTTGGAAAGTTTAGCCATGACCTCTTCTGCATCATCATCAGATTCAGAATCTGATTCATATCCTGAGGTTCCTTCCTCTTGATCTTCCGTGCTGGCCATCAGTGCAACATTTGCACATTCTTCTTCTGATCCAGAAGATGATTCAGAATCATCTGAGTCATCCCATGTTGCCATCAGAACCTTCTTCTTTTTGTCAACCTTCTTCTTGGGTTTTTCTCTTTGAAGTTTGGGGCAATCATTCTTATAATGCCCAGGCTCTTTGCACTCATAGCATACAACTTCTTTCTTGCCAGATCTTCTGTGCCCAGAAGATTCCTTTCTATGATCAGATTTTCTGAAGTTGTTGAATTTCTTTCCCTTGTGCTTCCAGAGCCTGTTGATCCTTCTGGACAGCATGGATAACTCATCTTCTTCTTCAGAAGAAGATTCTTCAGAGCTTTCTTGAATGACCTGCAAAGCTTTAACAGTTTTGTTAGATTTTAAAGCTATGGATTTACCTTTATCTTTCTTCTGGGGTTCATCTTCCTCCAGCTCAATTTCATGGCTTCTCAAAGAACTGATAAGTTCTTCTAAAGAGATCTTGTTCAGATCTTTTGCCATCTTTAATGCGGTCACCATTGGTCTCCATCTGGTGGGAAGACTTCTGATGATCTTCTTGACATGATCTGACGTTGAGTAGCCCTTGTCCAGAACTTTCAGACCAGCTGTAAGAATCTGAAATCTAGAAAACATAGTTTCTACATTTTCATACTCTTCCATTTTAAATGCCTCATACTTCTGTATGAGCGTCAGAGCCTTGGTCTCTTTAACCTGAGAGTTTCCCTCATGAGTCATTTTGAGTGACTCAAACATGTCATGAGCAGTATCTCTGTTAGTAATCTTCTCATACTCAGTATGAGAGATTGCATTAAGCAATATAGTTCTGGCTTTGTGGTGATTCTTGAAATCTCTTTTCTGCACTTCAGTCATTGATTTTCTATCAATCTTTTTGCCATCCTCACCAGTAGGATGTTCATATCCATCAATGACCAAATCCCAAAGATCAGCATCATACCCAAGGAAAAAACTTTCTATTCTACCTTTCCAATAGTCAAATTTTTCCCCATCAAACATGGGTGGCTTAGTACTGATCCTATCTCCTTCATATTTGTTGTTGTAAGTTGATGTAGAAGTATCACCCATATTGACAACCAAATAAATATCAAAGTATCTTTCTCACTGGATCTTTAACTGTCACGGTTAAGTGGAGCACACGCAGAACCGGAGCTCTGATGCCAACTGAAGGTGAGAAAATTACTTAGAAGGGGGGGTTGAATAAGTAAGACTAAAAATCAAAGATTTAAACATAGATATTTTTATCCTGGTTCGTTGAATACAACTACTCCAGTCCACCCTCTCAAGAGTGATTTGCCTTTCTCTGTCAAGGACTTAATCCACTATTTAATCAAACAGATTACAATAGTAACACCTAAGAACAACTGTTCTTAGTCTTCTCAAGAGCTACTGATCCCAACTGGATCCTCTTAAGGAAAACCTTTTACAAACAATGTAAAACTTTTACAAGAGTATGAATGCTTCTAATAAGCTGTTATCACAACTGTGATATTTCTCTTAAGTTAAGAACAAAGTTATAGCAAAATAAAATAATAAGAGCTTTGAGAGTTTTGCTTTGATGAGTGATTTTGCTAGAAATTCGATTCCTGAAGAAGATGGAGTGGACTTCTTTATATAGGCACTTAGATCCATGAAGTCTTGTTAACGTTGAAGGCTGTGCAGAAAAGCCTGAAGCCTTTTGTCTTTACATTGGAGGCTGTGCTGAAACAAGCCTGATGCCTTTTGTCTTTACTTTGCAGAAACTTTCCTTAGAATGGAATGCACAGATAAAACCTTTTTGTCTGTGACCTTGTGTCTAGCACAAAAGAGGAAAGAGCTGTTGAGATAAGCCAACGTACATATTTAAATC
>CAWUDS030001141.1:77500-130000 GCA_963859935.3 Lathyrus sativus
AATATAACCATCGTATCATACGAGGTTCTGCAAATCCTCCGAGGGATCAATCGACACAAAATGCATACTATGCTCACAAACATATTCATTGCATTTATCTCATACATAGCATATATCTATCATGCATTCACATTATACACCATTTCACACAAGGTTTACATACCTATTAATCCATCAATGCATTTCTATCTAATTCGAGCAAACGCACAACATTATCAAACGATTAAGATTCACAATCGGCTCCACAATCTAGGATTCACGCCTTTCGGCCACCCACAACACAACATGTTGAAACAGTTCACACATCAATCATTCATAGAGGCATTAATCATAATTGAATCAATCAAACATCATGTCATGAACAAACAGTAAAATAAATAACACTGCCAGGTTCGCCAACCTTCGCCTGGCGAAGCCACGCAGCGAATGCTCGCTGGCCTTCGCCTGGCGAACTCCCCAGCGAAGTCCACTGGGAGTAACTCTGGAATTACTCGCTGAGGCTCGCTACCCACTCGCCTGGCGAACCTTCGCCAACTCACCTCGCCTGGCGAACTTGCCAGCGAATACAGGGTATTAGCTTCTGACTTGCTTCGCTACAGCTCGCTGGGCTTCGCCTGGCGAAGCTTCGCTGCCATTCGCCTGGCGAACTTGCGAAGACAGAACTTCCATGGCTGTCTCAAAGCCCAAACTCCACACAACCAACCGATTAAATCCAAACCGGTCACAGTAGCACAACCCAACCATCACCCGACTAAACTACATCGTCTAATCCGATTTCTAACCGATTAAAACCTCATTCTACTCACAAAACCAACTTCTAACCTAAGTGGAGAAAAAGAGTAGAAACTCTACAAAATCCACACACATACACATACAATCATACACATTAAAGAGATGATGGAGTTTCACACCCTTACCGATCGATTGCAAGCTTTGGTGATGATTCCTTGATGATTCTAGGTTTTCCTCTCCACTTTCTCTTCTCCTCTTTTCTTTCTCTTGTTTTTCTTCTTATGTTACTATCTTTCTTTCTTTTTCCTCTCTTATTCTATTTCTATCTCTATTTCTTTCCTCTCAAATTCTTTCCAACACTTACCAATCAATTCTCACACTAAAGTGCTAAATGTCTAAAATGCCCTTTTTACTCTAATTCCCCGAAAACTCTCCGAATCGGTAAAAATAGATAAAATAAGCAAAACACCACATAGCAATATATAATTTCTCAATTTAAAATAAACATCAATTAAATAAATTAAAAGACTCAACAATTAATGGGAATTCAGAATCGGGGCGTTACAACTCTCCCCCACTTTAGAAATTTTCGTCCTCGAAAATATCACCTGATTCAAACAACTCTGGATGCGATTCTCGCATCTTGCTCTCCAATTCCCAAGTCATGTTGCCTTCCGCGGCACCTCCCCAGGACACTTTCACAAGCGCAATATCCTTGCCTCTTAGTTTCTTAACTTCACGGTCCAAAATACTAACCGGTAAGACTTCAACTGTAAGGTTATCTCTTACTTCCACTTCATCCATTGGAATAACATGTGACGGATCCGGAACATACTTCCGAAGTTGCGAGACATGGAATACATCATGCAAATTCGAAAGATTCGGAGGCAACGCCACACGATAAGCCACAGCACCAACTCGTGCGACAATCTGATACGGACCAATAAAACGAGAAGTCAACTTTCTCGACTTCAAAGCACGACCCACACCCGTAACCGGTGTAACTCTCAAAAACACATGGTCGCCCTCTTGAAACTCGAGATCCTTTCTCCTTTTATCATGATAACTTTTCTGTCTATTCTGAGAAGCTTTCATCTTTTCCCGAATAAATTTCACCTTTTCCGTCGTTTGCTGTACCATTTCAGGACCAACTACCGACCTTTCACCCGTCTCATGCCAACACAGAGGTGTTCGACATCTCCGTCCATATAAAGCCTCAAATGGCGCCATACCGATACTCGAATGGAAACTGTTATTATAGGTGAACTCAATCAACGCTAAATAACCGTCCCACGCACCACCTTGTTCAAGCACACAAGCGCGCAACAGATCTTCTAACGATTGAATCGTCCTCTCGGCCTGACCATCTGTTTGCGGATGATATGCCGAACTCAATCTCAACTTAGAACCCAAGGCACCTTGCAAACTCTCCCAAAATCTTGAAGTAAATCTAGGATCTCTATCCGACACAATACTCTTAGGAACTCCATGAAGCTTCACAATAGCGCCAACATAAATCTCGGCTAACCTTTCCAAAGAATAAGTAATATCAATCGGAATAAAGTGAGCCGATTTAGTAAGCCTATCAACAATCACCCAAATAGCATTATATCCTCTTTGCGTATTCGGCAATCCCGTAACGAAATCCATCGATATACTATCCCATTTCCACTCCGGAATATCCAACGGTTGCATCAATCCACTAGGCTTCTGATGCTCCACCTTAGACTTCTGACAAGTCAAACACGAGTACACAAAACGAGCAACATCGCTTTTCAATCCAGACCACCAAAAGATCTTCTTCAAATCCTGATACATCTTATTCGCTCCCGGATGAATACTTAAGTTACTCCGATGTCCCTCTTCCAATATCATCTTTTTCAAATCCGCGTCATCAGGAATACAAATACGACCTCGAAACCTCAAAACTCCTAATTCATCAACGTTGAAATCTTCATTTCCATTCGTCATCAAATCCACAAATTTCAAATCCAACTTTTGCTTTTCGCACACTGTAGTAAGGAAATCATTCGTGACATGCAACATACCAAGTTTCACACTACTCGGTGTTAACTCACAAACCAAACTCAAATCTCTAAAGTTCTCCAAGAGTTCCCACTCTCTAACCATCAAAGTAGACACGTGCAACGACTTCCGACTTAAGGCATCGGCTACCACATTCGCCTTACCCGGATGATAATTTAAACCAAAATCATAGTCCTTCAAAAGTTCTAGCCATCTCCTTTGCCTCATATTCAATTCCTTTTGATCAAACAAATACTTCAAACTCTTGTGATCGCTAAAAACTTCAAATCTTGCACCATAAAGATAGTGCCTCCAAATTTTCAAAACGAACACCACGGCCGCTAACTCCAAATCATGAGTAGGATAATTCTTTTCATGCACTCTCAACTGCCTAGAAGCATACGCCACGACCTTCCCATCTTGCATCAATACACCACCCAATCCTGACAAAGAAGCATCGCAATAAACCACAAAAGGTTCCGTAGGATTCGGCAAAATCAAAACTGGCGCTGACGTTAACCTTCTCTTTAATTCCATGAAACTCTCTTCACAATTAACATCCCAAATAAAAGCCTTTCCTTTACAAGTCAACTGCGTTAACGGAAGTGCTAACTTTGAAAATCCTTCGATAAACCTCCGGTAGTAACCGGCCAAGCCCAAAAAGCTTCGAATTTCCGTAACCGATCTTGGAGTCTCCCATTGCATTACCGCATCGATCTTGGATGGATCCACACTAATACCATTGCCGGAAATAATATGCCCAAGAAAACTCACCTCCGACAACCAAAACTCACACTTAGACAACTTTGCGTACAACTTCTTCTCTTTCAAAATCCGCAACAAAATCCTTAAATGTTCTTCGTGTTCCTCTCGAGACTTAGAATAAATCAAAATGTCATCGATAAACACCACCACAAAACGATCCAACTGCTCGTGGAAGATACGGTTCATATATTCCATGAAAACACCCGGCGCATTAGAAACTCCGAATGGCATCACCGTATACTCGTAGTGACCATATCGTGTTCGAAAAGCCGTCTTCGAAATATCTTCTCCCTTAACCCGAATCTGGTGATAACCGGATCTTAAATCAATCTTACTAAAAACACGGGCTCCAACCAATTGATCCATCAGATCATCAATTCTTGGAAGCGGATACTTGTTCTTAATTGTTACCTTATTCAACTGCCGATAATCAATACACAATCGCATACTACCATCCTTCTTCTTTACCAACAATACCGGCGCACCCCAAGGAGAAACACTTGGTCTTACAAATCTCTTATCCAACAAATCATTCAACTGCTTCTTCAATTCCACCAACTCCGATGCCGACATCCGATACGGGGTCATCGAAATCGGTCTAGTACCCGGAACTAGATCAATAGAAAATTCAACCTCTCTCTTTGGCGGCACATCCGCAACATCTTCCGGAAACACTTCAGGAAATTCACAAACCACAGGAAACACGTCGAGCTCAACTTTGCTCTCCACCGACAACGATGCAAACAAACCAAACAACTGAGCTTCGTCCGCTAAAAGTTTCTTCAACTCTTTAGTGGAAAGAAAACTCTCGTTTTCACCATCTTCCAAAGAAGGAAACCTTACTAACTTGTGATAGCAATCCAAATGAACTCTATTAAATTGCAACCAATTCATACCCAAGATTACGTCCAAACCTTCCAACGGCAAACACACTAAATCCATAACGAAGTCCTTACCATACATGGTCAAAGGACAACTTGCACACACCAAAGAAGTAGTTACCGACCCCGAAGCGGGAGTCCCAATAACCATACCACTACTCAAAGAAACCATACACAAATCCAACCGCTTAGCACACACAAGAGAAATGAACGAGTGAGTCGCTCCAGTATCAATAATAGCAACTAAAGGCATATCATTAATAAAGCATGTACCTTTAATCAAACGATCTGCCGCACTAGTAGCGTCTGAACCTGCTAATGCGAATACTTTTCCGCCCGCCTGAGCTTGCTTCGGTTTGGTACAATTCGGGCTAATGTGACCCACCTCGCCACAATTAAAACACTTCACAGCATTCTTTCTACACTCTGCTGCATCATGACCAAAGAGTCCACAGTTGGAACACTTCGCCTTGAACTTCCCACAATCATAAGACTTGTGGCCCATCACTCCACACTTAAAACATTTGATCGCACCGGAACCTCCTCCGGGTCTCCTATCAAAGTTTCCCTTATGTTTGCCCTTCTCAGCAGGCGTCACATAAGGTCCGCTTCGTACTTGCTGCTTCCCTCTCCTCTCGCTCAAACCCTTATAATGAGTAGAACGAGCTCTACTATCTTCTTCATAAATTCTACAACACTCAGTCAAATCCGAAAATCTTCTTATCCTTTGATAACCTACCGCTTGCTTTATCTCTGGACGCAAGCCATTCTCATACTTGATACATTTGGAAAATTCCGCCGTAACCGCATCATAGTGAGGGTGAAACTTCACTAACTCAGTAAACTTAGCGGTGTAGTCCACCACCGACATATTACCTTGTTTCAACTCCAGAAATTCCATTTCTCTCTTCCCTTTAACACTTTCGGGATAATACTTCCTTAGAAACTCAGCACGAAATAAATCCCACGTAATCTCCTCGTCGTCGACCTCAAGAACTTGCCTCATGCTGACCCACCAGTCATCGGCCTCTTCTCTCAGCATGTGAGTCCCTAGTCTCACCTTATTCCCTTCAGCACAATCCATCACCCTAAAAATTCTCTCAATTTCCTTTAACCATATATGAGCACCATCCGGATCAAATCTCCCTTTAAACACCGGTGGTTGGTTCTTCCTAAACTCATCATTCGCATTCACGTTAGGTGCACCCTGCACAGCTCTGGCCATAGCCTCTAACGCCGCTGCCATAGCATTGTCATTACGACCTGCCATATTCTGAGGATTCCCAAAAATAACAACAAGGTTAAACAACCGTTCAACCAACACAACAACAAGACAGACACAACTGACTCAACCAGGCTCTGATACCACTTAATGTAACACCCCCTTTCTATACCCCAAATAAAATAGATAAATCAATTAGGCACTTAGAAAATTTATTTCATCAGAGTTTAATTAAAACATGGTATAAAAGAGGCGCATCACATTATCATGAAATTAAACACATACGATACCTGCTCAAAAATAGATATGCAACAATGGGTAACCCACATCTCAATATTTAGAATAAAGCGGAAACATCCAAATATTGAATCGATCTCATTCAGAAAAGTATATACAACCATTAGTTAATTCATACTTTACAACATATCCACATCAGATACATATACATATGTATCACAAAAGAATCAAAACAAATATAACTCCAAAAGAGTCAAAGACTTCCTAACTACCCAGATGTTACATATCAGAGCCATTCACCAAAAAGAATGAAGACATCGCTTCACAAAAAGAACCTCCAGCTTCCTACTCTGCAATGCCTCATAGAGCATTATAAAACAGCAGAAGGGTGAGAAACAACATCATAACAGTTAATGTATAAAATTGTATATATACATAAATCCATAATTATACAAGTTATACTCAAATTATGTTCTCACCACATTAAGCATATACAAATAATCATGTCTCTACACATACACGTGAACATCCACTATATTTTCCTCCAAACAATCATATATAACATACACAGTCATATTCACACAACCAATGCATCGTACACAGATGACTCATGCAACTCATAGAGACCGACACACGACCCTATGCAGATGCAAATGCGGTACCGACTCATTCAACAAATTCCCTAAGGAATCGAGTATTCAGCAGATCCTCCACGGGATCAAGTACTCAGCAGATTCTCCACGGAATCAAATATTCATCAGATTCTCCACGGAATCGAATATTCAGCAGATCCTCCACGGGATCAAGTACTCAGCAGATTCTCCACGGAATCAAATATTCATCAGATTCTCCACGGAATCGAATATTCAGCAGATCCTCCACGGGATCAAGTACTCAGCAGATTCTCCACGGAATCAAATACTCTAACCAATCCTCCACGGGATTACATGTTATGACCGATTCTCCGAGGAATCACACAATGCAACCGATTCTCCAAGGAATCAAATATAACCATCGTATCATACGAGGTTCTGCAAATCCTCCGAGGGATCAATCGACACAAAATGCATACTATGCTCACAAACATATTCATTGCATTTATCTCATACATAGCATATATCTATCATGCATTCACATTATACACCATTTCACACAAGGTTTACATACCTATTAATCCATCAATGCATTTCTATCTAATTCGAGCAAACACACAACATTATCAAACGATTAAGATTCACAATCGGCTCCACAATCTAGGATTCACGCCTTTCGGCCACCCACAACACAACATGTTGAAACAGTTCACACATCAATCATTCATAGAGGCATTAATCATAATTGAATCAATCAAACATCATGTCATGAACAAACAGTAAAATAAATAACACTGCCAGGTTCGCCAACCTTCGCCTGGCGAAGCCACGCAGCGAATGCTCGCTGGCCTTCGCCTGGCGAACTCCCCAGCGAAGTCCACTGGGAGTAACTCTGGAATTACTCGCTGAGGCTCGCTACCCACTCGCCTGGCGAACCTTCGCCAACTCACCTCGCCTGGCGAACTTGCCAGCGAATACAGGGTATTAGCTTCTGACTTGCTTCGCTACAGCTCGCTGGGCTTCGCCTTGCGAAGCTTCGCTGCCATTCGCCTGGCGAACTTGCGAAGACAGAACTTCCATGGCTGTCTCAAAGCCCAAACTCCACACAACCAACCGATTAAATCCAAACCGGTCACAGTAGCACAACCCAACCATCACCCGACTAAACTACATCGTCTAATCCGATTTCTAACCGATTAAAACCTCATTCTACTCACAAAACCAACTTCTAACCTAAGTGGAGAAAAAGAGTAGAAACTCTACAAAATCCACACACATACACATACAATCATACACATTAAAGAGATGATGGAGTTTCACACCCTTACCGATCGATTGCAAGCTTTGGTGATGATTCCTTGATGATTCTAGGTTTTCCTCTCCACTTTCTCTTCTCCTCTTTTCTTTCTCTTGTTTTTCTTCTTATGTTACTATCTTTCTTTCTTTTTCCTCTCTTATTCTATTTCTATCTCTATTTCTTTCCTCTCAAATTCTTTCCAACACTTACCAATCAATTCTCACACTAAAGTGCTAAATGTCTAAAATGCCCTTTTTACTCTAATTCCCCGAAAACTCTCCGAATCGGTAAAAATAGATAAAATAAGCAAAACACCACATAGCAATATATAATTTCTCAATTTAAAATAAACATCAATTAAATAAATTAAAAGACTCAACAATTAATGGGAATTCAGAATCGGGGCGTTACAGTGAGCGATGGTTTATTTTGATTCCGTGGAGAATCTGCAGAACATTTATGTGTCCTTGTGGAGTGTGAGCAACCGGATTGTGTGCCCGTGTGGGGTGTGAGCAATCCTGAAACATCGTATGCCGATGTGGGGTGTGAGCAATGGGTGAACATCGTAGGCCCGACGAGGAGTTACTTCGGTAACGAGCGATGGTTCCATTTTGGTTCTTCAATTGAACCTGTTGAACAAGTCGGTACCGCATTTGCATCTGCATAGAATCGTGAGTCGGTCTCTATGAGTTGCATTATCATCTTTATATGATGTTTTGGTGAAATGAACCTAATTGTAAATGTTTAAGTGAAATGCTATGAATTGTGAAACATGAATTGGTGAATGTGATTGATTATGTACGTGTACATGGTGATGTGTTGTAACAAGTTGTGGTGAGAAATGTGAATTGCGTGTATGTTATAATTGTGTTTATGATATATATAATTTTATGCATTGTTTGTGATGATAATGTTTCTCACCCTTCTGTTGTTTTATAATGCTCTATGAGGCATTGTAGAGTAGGATGCTGAAGGTCTTTTGTGAAGCGAGTCTTCATTTCTTTTGGCCAGATGGCTCTGATATGTAACACTAGGTAGTTAGAAATTATTTTGATTCTTTTGTGATACATCTGTGTATGTATCTGTTGCCGAATATTCTGTAAATCTAACTGATGAATTGAATTAATCTGAATGATGTATAGAATGCTTATGTCAATGAAGCTATTTCAATGTTTAGATGTTTCAGCTTTATTCTATATGTTGATATGTGGGTTTTAAGTACTATACTTTGTTTTTAGTTGATATTTACCCCTTTTGTTACATATCTTTATGAGCAGGTATTATTTATGTTTCGTTTTGATGATAATGTGATGCGCCTCTTTTATACTATGTTATAATTATACTCTAATGGAACTTTTATTAATTGCTTAAATGATTTAAGTGTTTATTTTGGGGGTATAGAAAGGGGGTGTTACATTAAGTGGTATCAGAGCCAGTGTTGAGTCTGTTGTGTCTGTCTTCTTGTTGTGTTGGTTAAACGGTTGTTTGACCTTGTTGTTATTTTTGGGAATCCTCAGAATATGGCTAGTCGTAATGACACTGCTATGGCTACGGCATTGGAGGCTATGGCAAGGGTGGTGCAAGGTGCGCCGAATGTGAATGCGAATAATAAGTTTAGAAACAATCAACCGCCTGTATTCAAAGGAAGGTTTGATCCTGATGGTGCTCAAATCTGGTTGAAGGAGGTTGAGCGAATCTTTAGAGTTATGAACTGTGCTGAAGGAAACAAGGTGAGACTTGGGACTCATATGTTGAGGGAAGAGGCTGATGACTGGTGGGTCAGTATGAGGCAAGTTCTTGAGGTGGATGACGAAGAAATTACTTGGGATTTGTTCTGCACTGAATTTTTGAGGAAGTACTATCCTGAGAGTGTGAAGGGTAAAAAGGAAATGGAATTTCTTGAGTTGAAGCAAGGCAACATGTTTGTGGTAGATTACACGGCTAAGTTTGTGGAACTAGTTCAGTTTCATCCTCATTATGCAGCTGTTACAGCTGAGTTCTCTAAGTGCATTAAGTATGAGAACGGCTTGCGTCCGGAGATAAAGCAAGCGGTGGGTTACCAGCGGATACGAATATTTTCGGACTTAACCGAATGTTGTAGGATTTTTGAAGAGGATAGTAGAGCTCGTTCTACTCACTATAAGAGTTTGAGTGAGAAGAAAGGCAAGAAACAAGTGAAGAGTGGACCTTATATGATGCCTATTGATAAGGGAAAGTATAAGGGAAACTTTGATAGGAGATCGGGAGGTGGAAGTTCGGGTGCAATCAAATGTTACAAGTGTGGCGTGATGGGTCACAAATCTTTTGAGTGTGGGAAGTCTACGGAGAAGTGTGCTACTTGTGGAAGTTTTGGACATACCACTTCTGAGTGTAGAAGGAATGTGGTAAAGTGTTTTAACTGTGGAGAAGTTGGTCATATTAGCACCAAGTGTACCAAACCAAAGCAAGCTCATTCGGGTGGAAAAGTATTTGCATTAGCCGGTTCAGACACTACTAATGCGGATCGCTTGATTAAAGGTACGTGCTTTATTAATAATATGCCTTTAGTTGCTATTATTGATACTAGAGCGACTCATTCGTTCATTTCTCTTGAATGTGCTAAGCGTTTGGGTTTGCGCATGGTTTCTTTGAGTGGTGGCATGGTTATTGAGACTCCTGCTTCAGGGTCGGTAACTACTTCCTTGGTGTGCGTAAGTTGTCCCTTGACCATGTATGGTAAAGACTTTCTTATGGATTTGGTGTGTTTGCCGTTGGAAGGGTTGGATGTGATTTTGGGTATGAATTGGTTGCAATTTAATAGAGTTCATTTAGATTGCTATTATAAGTTAGTAAGGTTTCCTTCTTTGGAAGATGATGAAAGTGAGAGTTTTCTATCCACTAAAGAGTTGAAGAAACTTTTAGTGGACGAAGCTCAGTTGTTTGGTTTATTTGCATCGTTGTCGGTAGAGGACAAGGTTGGACTTGACGTGTTTCCAGTGGTGTGTGAATTTCCAGAGGTGTTTCCGAAGGATGTTACAGATGTACCGCCAGAAAGGGAAGTTGAATTTTCTATTGATCTAATTCCGGGTACTAGACCAATTTCGATGACACCGTATCGTATGTCAACATCAGAATTGGTAGAGTTGAAGGAGCAGTTAAGTGAATTGTTAGAAAAGAGATTTGTTAGACCAAGTGGTTCTCCTTGGGGTGCACCGGTGTTGTTAGTAAAGAAAAAGGATGGAAGTATGCGGTTATGTATTGATTATCGACAATTGAACAAAGTGACAATTAAGAATAAGTATTCGCTTCCTAGAATTGATGATTTGATGGACCAATTGGTTGGAGCACGAGTTTTTAGCAAGATTGATTTAAGATCAGGTTATCACCAGATTCGTGTGAAGGAAGGAGATGTTCAAAAGATGGCTTTTAGGACATGGTATGGACATTACGAATATTTAGTGATGCCATTCGGAGTTTCTAATGCACCAGGTGTGTTTATGGAGTACATGAATCGTATTTTTCATGAGCAGTTGGATCGTTTTGTGGTTGTGTTTATTGACGACATTCTGATTTATTCTAAGTCTCAAGAAGAGCATGAGGAACATTTAAGAATTGTGTTACAGATTTTGAGGGAGAAGCAATTGTATGCCAAGTTGTCGAAGTGTGAATTTTGGTTGTCAGAAGTGAGCTTTCTTGGGCATGTTATTTTGGGTAATGGTATTAGTGTTGATCCATCTAAGATTGATGCGGTAATGCAATGGGAGACACCTAGAACAGTTACGGAGATTCGAAGCTTCTTGGGCTTGGCAGGTTATTACCGGAGATTTATTGAAGGGTTTTCAAAGTTGGCACTTCCGTTAACGCAGTTAACTTGTAAAGGAAAGGCTTTTATTTGGGATGTTGATTGTGAGAAGAGTTTTATGGAGTTAAGGAGAAGATTGACAACATCGCCAATCTTAATTTTGCCGAATCCTACAAAACCTTTTGTGGTATATTGTGATGCTTCTTTGACTGTTTTGGGTGGTGTTTTGATGCAAGATGGGAAGGTTGTGGCTTATTCTTCTAGGCAGTTAAGAGTGCACAAAAAGAATTACCCTACACATGATTTGGAATAAGAAGTCGTGGTCTTTGTTTTAAAAATTTGGAGGCATTATCTTTATGGTGCAAGATTTGAAGTTTTTAGTGACCACAAGAGTTTGAAGTATTTATTTTGATCAGAAGGAATTGAATATGAGGCAAAGAAGATGGCTAGAGCTTTTGAAGGACTATGATTTTGGATTAAATTATCATCCGGGTAAGGCAAATGTGGTGGCCGATGCCTTAAGTCGGAAGTCTTTGCATGTGTCCGCAATGATGGTAAAGCAATGGGAATTATTGGAGATTTTCAGAGATTTGAGTTTGGTTTGTGATATGACGTCGAGGAGCGTGAGACTTGGTATGCTTCATATCACGAATGATTTTCTTGCAACCGTTTGCGAAAGGCAAGAGTTGGATTTGAAGTTTGTTGACTTGTTGACAAAAGAGAATGAAGATTTCAAAGTTGATGATTTTGGAGTTTTGAGATTTCGTGGTCGTATTTGTATTCCTGATGATGCGGAATTGAAAAAAATGATATTGGAGGAAGGACACCATAGTAATTTGAGTATTCATCCGGGAGCAAATAAGATGTACCAAGACTTGAAGAAGATCTTTTGGTGGTCTGGGTTGAAGAGAGATGTGGCTCAGTTTGTGTATGCATGTTTGACTTGTCAGAAGTCTAAAGTGGAACATCAGAAATCTATTGGATAATGCAACCGTTGGATATCCCAGAGTGGAAATGGGATGGTATCTTGATGGATTTTGTTACGGGATTGCCGAATACGCAGAGGGGTCACAATGCAATTTGGGTAATTGTTGATAGACTTACTAAATCTTCTCACTTTATTCCGATTGATATTAGTTATCCTTTGGAGAAGTTAGCTGAGATCTATGTTCGGGTGATTGTGAAGTTGCATGGAGTTCCCAAGAGCATTGTATCAGATAGAGATCCAAGGTTTACTTCAAGGTTTTGGGAAAGTTTGCAAAAGTCTTTGGGTTCACAGTTGAGATTGAGTTCGGCTTACCATCCGCAAACAGATGGTCAAACCGAAAGGACAATTCAATCGTTGGAATATTTGTTACAAGCTTGTGTGCTATAGCAAGGTGGTGTATGGGATGGTTATTTAGCATTGATTGAATTAACCTATAATAACAATTTTCATTCGAGTATCGGTATGGCTCCATTTGAAGCTTTGTATGGTCGAAAATGTTGAATACCTTTGTGTTGGCATGAGACTGGTGAGAGGTCGGTGGTTGGACCGGAGTTGGTACAACAGACGACAGAGAAGATGAGGTTGGTTCGAGAGAAGATGAGAGCTTCTCAGAGTAGGCAGAAAAGTTATCATGATAAGAGAAGAAAGGATCTTGAATTTCAAGAAGGCGACCATGTGTTTTTTAGAGTTACGTCGGTTACATATGTGGGTCGTGCTTTGAAGTCGAGGAAGTTGACTTCTCGTTTCATCGGTCCGTATCAGATTATTGCATGAGTTGGTGTTGTGGCTTATTGTGTGGCGTTGCCTCCGAATCTTTCGAATTTGCATGATGTGTTTCATGTTTCGCAACTTCGGAAGTATGCTCCGGATCCGCCACATGTTATCCCTATGGACGAGGTTGAAGTAAGAGACAACCTTACAGTGGAAGCTTTGCCGATTAGAATTTTGGACCGAGAGATTAAGAAGTTAAGAAGCAAGGATATCGCGCTTGTGAAAGTAGCATGGGGAGTTGCTGCAGAAGGCGATATGACTTGGGAATTGGAAAGTAAGATGCGAGAGTCGCATCCAGAGTTGTTTGGATCAGGTAATATTTTCGAGGACGAAAATTTCTAAAGTGGGGGAGAGTTGTAACGCCTCGATTCTGAATTTCCCGTTATTTTGTTGAGTCTTTTAATTTATTTGGTTAATCGTTATATTATGGTGGAATTATATGATAATATGTTATGTGTGTATATTGTGGTATTTTATTATTTGGAGAGTTTTGGGAATTAATTAGAGGGTGTTTTAGATAATCTTTGATTAGTGGTTATTTTGAGAGAAATAGAGTAGAAAGAGTATAAGTGGAAAAGAGAAAGAATAGAGAGAATAGAAACCAAGAGGAAAGAAAAAGAAGAGAAAGAAAGGAAGAGAAGAGAAAAGAGGAGAAAAACCTAGAATCATCAAGAATCTACTTCTAAGCTTTCGATTGATCGGGTAAGGGTGTGAAACTTTATTATTCTTGAAATGTGTATGATTATGTGTGTTCTTGTTGGTTTTGTTTTGGATTGGGGAGAATTTTGCTCATTTTTCATTTTAGGGCATAATGAGTTTAATCGGTAGAACATATGTTTTATCGGGTAGAATCCGATGTAAGTGTTGTAGAATAGTCGAGGTTTGATAGGCTAAGGCTATTGGAACTGATTTGATGAGAATCGGTCGGTTTTGGAGAGGTTGGGAAATTCTGAACAGTGGGAAAATTTTGAGTTCGCAGACATTCGCTAGTGTGTTCGCTGAGCGAGCTGGTAGCGAACGTTCGCTAAGCGAGCTAGTAGCGAGCCAGTAGCGAACGGTCCCTTACTTGGACAGAATGCATGTTGTGGTGTTCGCTGGTAGCAAATGGGGGTAGCGAAGGTTCTCTAGGGGTTTGCTGAGCAAGCGAGGTAGCGAACAAAGTCAGAGGCTTCTGTTTGCCTTCGCGAGCTTGTTTGCTAGGCGAACAAGTAGCGAATACTTTCTAGGAGCTCGCTAAACGAGCAGATGGTGAACGTGGCAGGTTGTGTTTTCTTTAATGTTTCCATCCGAGGTCAGGTTTCCGACTTAACTTTGATTATTTTCTTGCTCGAGGCATCGATCATGCTGAGTTATGTTGTGCTGTGGGTAGCCGTATGGCGTGAATCCTAGATTGTGAATTGTGGAAGGTGTATGTGGCCGTTTGGCAATTTTGTGCAAATGTTCAAATTGAATGGAATTGCATGGTGATATTAATGTGAATGTGCATAATTGTATGTACTTGTATGATATGAAGAATGCTTGAATATGTTTGTAAACATGTGTGCATTTTAAGAGTGTATTGTATCGTGTTGCATGTATAGCATCATGATTGCATTCTTGTGTGTCTGATCCTGCGTAGGATCTGCAGAAACCTCATGTGCCCTTGTGGGGTGTGAGCGATGGTTTATTTACCTTGATCCCTAGGAGGATCTGCAGAAACGATCGTGTGCCCTTGTGGGGTGTAAGCGATGGTTTATTTTGATTCCGTGGAGAATCTGCAGAACAGTTGTGTGCCCTTGTAGGGTGTGAGCAACCGGATTGTGTGCCCGTGAGGGGTGTGAGAAATCCTGAAACATCGTGTGCCCATGTGGGGTGTAAGCGATGGGTGAACATCGTAGGCCCGACGGGGAGTTACTTCGGTAACGAGCGATGGTTCCATTTTAGTTCTTCAATTGAACCAGCTGAACGAGTCGGTACCGCATTTGCATCTGCATAGAGTCGTGAGTCGGTCTCTATGAGTTGCATTATCATCTTTATATGATGTTTTGGTGAAATGAACCTAATTGTAAATGTTTAAGTGAAATGCTATGAATTGTGAAACATGAATTGGTGAATGTGATTGATTATGTACGTGTACATGGTGATGTGTTGTAACAAGTTGTGGTGAGAAATGTGAATTGCGAGTATGTTATAATTGTGTTTTATGATGTATATAATTTTATGCATTATTTATTATGATAATGTTTCTCACCCTTCTGCTGTTTTATAATGCTCTATGAGGCATTGCACAGTAGGATGCTAGAGGTCTTTTGTGAAGCGAGTCTTCATTTCTTTTGGTCAGATGACTCTGATATGTTCACACTGGGTAGTTAGGAATTATTTTGATTCTTTTGTGATACATCTATGTATGTATCTTTTGCCGAATATTCTGTAAATCTAACTGATGAATTGAATTAATCTGAATGATGTATAGAATGCTTATGTCAATGAAGCTATTTCAATGTTTAGATGTTTCCGCTTTATTCTAAATGTTGATATGTGGGTTTTAAGTGCTATGCTTTGTTTTTAGTTGAGATTTACCCCTTTTGTTACATATCTTTATGAGCAGGTATTATTTATGTTTCATTTTGATGATAATATGATGCACCTATTTTAAACCATGTTATAATTATACTCTGATGAAACTTTTATTAATTGCTTAAATGATTTAAATGTTTATTTTGGGGGTATAGAAAAGGGGTGTTACATTAAGTGGTATCAGAGCCAGTTTTGAGTCTGTTGTGTCTGTCTTCTTGTTGTGTTGGTTAAACGGTTGTTTAACCTTGTTGTTATTTTTGGGAATCCTTAGAATATGGCTGGTCGTAATGACACTACTATGGCTGCGGCATTGGACACCCTCTCTCACACACACAGACACCTGCGCGCACACACACACCCACACACATGCGCACACAAACACATAGACGAATACACGCGCTCGCACATACTCACACACACGCACACACACACACACACGCGCGCGCGCGCGCTTGCATACTCACACGCACACACACACACACACGTGTGCGCGCAGACACACTTACACACAAGCGTGCGCGAGCGCATACACACATACACACACAAGCACGCGCACATACACACACACACGTGCATACACATACACACGCACGCCTGCTCGCACATGCAAACACACGCACGCATGCACTCACGCACGTCCGCAGGCACACACAGACACACAAACACGCGCGTGCACACACACACACACACATACACACACACGCTTGCGCTCACAAACATTCACACACACACAGACACATACGAATACACACACACACACGTACACACCCATACACACTCGCGTGCGCACAAACACACACACACACACGCAAGAACACACACACACGCACATAAACACACGCGCATGCTTATACGCACACGCGCGCGCATGCACACACACACACACGCAGACACACACACACGCGTGCACACACTCTCTCTCACACAGACACACACAAACACGTGCGCGCACACACACACACATGTGCGTGCACACACACTCACACACGCACGCACACACACACACACACACACACACGCACGCATGCACACAAACACGCATCCGCACACGCACACACATACACGCGTGTGCACACACACAAACACGTGCGCGCGCACACACACGCACACGTGCATGCACATACGTGCACACACACACACATGCACGCTCACACACACAAACACGCACACACGTGCACCGACACGCACACGCACACACACGTGTGCTTACATGTTCAAACACTCGCGTGCGCACATACACACACGCGTGCGCGCACGCGTGCACATTCACACTGACACACACACACAGACGCACACACATACACACGCGTGTGTGCACACTCTCAAACACACAAACACGCGCACTCGTACGCACACACAAACACACACGCGCGCGTGCAAACACACACACATGCGTGTGCACAGATACACAGGCACACACACACACACACGCACGCACACACACTCGCCTGCTTACACTCTCTCTCTCTCACACACACACACACACAAGTGCACATACATGCAAACGCGTGTGCACACACACACACATGTGTGTGCGCATGCAATCACGCTTGTGCGCACACTCTCACGCACACACACACATACGCGCATGCAAACTGACAAACACACACACGCGTACGCACACACACACATACGTGCGTGCGTGCGAAATGACAAACACACACACACGCGTACGCACACACACATACACACGCGTGCGCACACACACACACACACACATATAAGCAAGCGCGTGCGCACGCACACGCGCGTGCGCACATCCACTCGCGTGTGCGTGCACATACGCACACGCATACACACACACACATGCACATACATACAACACGCGCGCGCATGCGCACACACTCACATACACACGCGTGCGCCCATATACACACACATGCATGCACACACACACGCACACACCCACACACACACACATGCATGCACGAACAAACACGCGCGAGCTCACGCACACACACACACACGCACGCACGCACACACACACACACACACACACACACGTGTGCACACTCTCTCACACACATACACACATGCACGCACACGCACACACGCACACACACAAACACAAACGCGCGTGCACCCACACATACACACGTGTGCAAACACACACACACATCCAAAAACGCGGGCGCATACACATACACACATTCGCACGTGGATACATACACAAACACACACACACACCCGCGCGTGCATGCATATTTACACGCACACACACACACAAAAAAAAACACGTGCGCGCACCCACACACACACACGCAAACACACACACGCGTGCACATGCACAAACACACGCGTGGGCGCACACACACTCACACATGAGCACACACACACACACACACACCCACACACACAAGCGCGTCTGCACACTTTCTCACACACACACACACACACACGCACGAACCCACACACGCTTGAGCACACTGTCTCTCTTTCACACACACATGTGCACACACACCCACAAACGCGTGAACACACACACGCGCGCCAACACCCACGCTCGTGCGCACACTCTCTCTCACACACAAACAAGCGCGCGAGCGTGTGCGCAAACGCATACACACACGCGCGTAAGCACGCACACATAAACACGCGTGCGCACACACACACGCATACAAAAACACACATATGCACGCGCGTGCGTACACACACACGTGCGCACACACACGCGCGTGCACATACGTACACACATACACACACGCGCACACATAAACACATACGCGCGTGCATGCGCACTCGCTCACATACACACACGTGCGCTATATACACATACACGCACGCAAACCCGCATTCACACACCCACAAACAAACACGCGCGCGCGCGTATGCGAACATACACTGGCACAAGCACGCACTCGCGCACGCACGCTCACACGCACACACACCCACGAACACACACACGCGCGTGCATACACACGCACACGCACAAACACATACACACGCGTGCACGCACTCTCTCACACACACATACACACACACGCACGCGCAAATACACACGCGCGTGCACACACACATTACATGCACATACACACACACACACGTGTACACACACTCTCACACACATACACATACGCGCGTGCACACACACACACACACACACACATAAACGCGCATGCACACACAAACACACGCACGTGCACGAACACACACACACACACACACACAAACACAGGCGGGCGCGCATACACAAATGCACGCGCGTGCAAAGTTACACGCGCGCACACACACCCACACACACACACGTGCATGCGCGCACCCACACGTGCATGAATGCACACACACACACACATACACGTACACGCACACACACACACACACAAACAAGCGCGCGCGAGCGTCTATACACACACACACACACACGCATGCACGCACTCAAGCACACACGCGCACACACACTCACACACACTCACACACACACACACACGTGTGAACACACACACACATCCGCGCATACAGCCACACAAACACACGCACACACACAGTCGCGTGCGCACCCACAAACACACGCGTGGGCGCACGCACACACACAAACACCCAGACACACACGCGCGTGTACACACACAAACACGCACACACACCCGCCCACACACACACATGCGCACATACAAACACACGCACGCACGCACCCTCGCACACACACACATATGCATTCGTGTGCACACAAACACGCGCGCGAATACACACACAAACACACGCACGCGCACACACACTCACACACACACACACATGCGTGCACACATTCTCTCTCTCTCTCTCACACACACAAACACAAACACATACACAGACTCTCACACACACACAAACACACACATACACAAACTCACACACACGTGCATGCAAAGACACACACACACACGCAGCCACTCACACACGCACGCACGCTCGCACGCGCACACACAGACACACACACGCACACGCGCGTGCCCACGTACATACACACACTCTCTCTCCCACAAACACATACACACACACCCACGTGCGTACACACACACACATGCACACACTCGCACACACACACACATGCACACAAACACGCATCCGCGCATGCACGCACATACACGCGTGCGCACACACATACATAAACACGTGCACGCTCACACACGCACACACGCACACGTGCGCGTGTAACACCCCAATTCAACCCCTCGTAATAAATAATAAAATCAGAGTTTCAAAATTTCATCCAAACATAAATTGAGGTATCACATATTCATTTTCATCACTTTGCAATATAATGCACAACACAAAAATCAAAAGTCGGATATACCGATTCATATCATTAACATCATATAACCATAAGAGTATTCACAAAATATACGCATCAACAAGTTATCATCAATACATAAATTCATAAAGTCATAAAATAGTATACATAAACTATCATATCCAAAATAATAACGTCGCCCAAATCCCGAGTGTTACTACTATCAGAGCAGAGCGACTAAAAAAAAAAGAGACTCGAGCTAATCCACATCATCCTCGCGGATCACCTGCACGTTACCAATATAAAGGCAACGGCGAAACAAGTAAAGGGTGAGATACTCCAAAACATATAATTAAAGGCATGATGAAATATATGAATAGTTTGGAATCATAAATGATATAGGATTAATAAGAATATATTAACACATATCCAAATCTCACACACTTTAAATCATCATTTAGTGTATAGAATCAACACTTTAATTTCGTCACATACTCGCCATAATCATATCAAAACAAGATATAAACTCCATCGCCATAAATTCATATCGTCGCTTTACCGCCATGTTATATTCGTCGCATAATCCTCGTGAATGTATCAAATCTTAATCACTTTATGTTTAACATAAAAATGATCACAAAATAAAGTATCCTACAACATCACAATTCATCATAAGTCATCAAATAAAACTCAATGCCAAAAGACTCAAAATAAACATAACCGACTCCATGAGACACGACTATGTTATGCATGTGGTACCCGTCGCTTTGTCCATAATTAGGGACATTTGGCATAAAGCCCATCGTCGTTTTGGCATAAAAGCCCTCGTCGCTTGGCATAAAAGCCCTCGTCGCCAATGCAATGTATGTGACTTGACAACACGACATCACAAACACGACACAACAAAAACATCATCATCACGCATCAAGATTGGCATAAAGCCCACGTCGCCATACTTATCCACATCAAGATAAACATATCATCGCATCGCATATCATCAAGTATTCATTATAAATAAACCGTCGCAAACATCATGTTTAATCACACCACATCATTATCAAATAATTCACTTCATTCCAAACATGGAAAAATAATCAAACATCAATAATCGTTGCAAAAGTCATTCATAATAATCGGCATCAATCATAATTATCAACGTCGCAATCGGATTGTCCATACGCGACTTAAACCGACTAAAATGCAACCCGTTTAGAATTAACCGTAAATTGGCCTATTTTGGGTCACTCTGTTAAAAACTCGTAATCTCTAAAAACTAACCTCACCACGACGTTCTACACGTCAAAGTTAGCTAGCACGTCAATTTTTGTCCAATTCGGAGTAACTAGCTCCGTCGCCGAAATTACCGAAATCGAGAAATCAGAACATAATCGGGTTCCAAATTAAATTGGCTAACTTATTTCATATTTGTATTTAATTAATATAATTATTTAATATATATAATAATATAAATAGAACTTTAGCAGAAACAAAGTTTCTGCATAAATTTTCCTGCATAACTTTTTTTTTTTTTTTTTATAACATTAATATAATTAGTTTTTCTTTTCTAATTTAATTATTCTTAATTAATTCAATAACAATCCAACAACAACAATAACACCTAAATCAATTCTTCTAACCTCTATCAAAATCACTCAACACAACTCATAAACCCTAAAAATCAATTTTATCCCAAATCAAAATATACCAAATCAAACTCTAACTATAGGCATTGGAAAATCAAACCCCTTACCTTATATACTTGAAATGATTCTTGATGATTCAACCAACCCAAAACCCAAGCTTTGTGTTCTTGTTCTTCTTCTCTTCTCCAAGACCCTCTAGCTCTCTCTAATGCCTCTAAGTGTGTTTTGTGAGTTATGACATAAAACAAGGTGTATTTGGTTTTGATTAGTAGCAAGACATAATTCAAATTACCAATTAGCCCCTCTTAAAATATACTACTCATAACACTAAATAATATTATTAACCTAAATAATTAAAATAACTCCAAATAATTAAGTATCAGTCCGAATAATATTTTACCGAACCGAACGGAATGAAAACCGGACCGAACAAAATAATTACCGGTCTCTCAAAACAAATACCGGACCGAATAAAATAATTACCGGTCCCTCAAAACAAATACCGGACCGAATAAAATAATTACCGGTCCCTCAAAACAAATACCGGACCGAATAAAATAATTACCGGTCCCTCAAAACAAATACCGGACCGAATAAAATAATTACCGGTCCCTCAAAACAAATACCGGACCGAATAAAATAATTACCGGTCCCTCAAAACAAATACCGGACCGAATAAAATAATTACCGGTCCCTCAAAACAAATACCGGACCGAATAAAATAATTACCGGTCCCTCAAAATAATTATCGGACCGAATAAAATAATTACCGGTCTGAATAATACGTCGCCAAATATATTAACAGATATATCAGTTAGTATAAATATTCTCGTCGCAAAATAAACGTCAAACGGTAACTCGAAAATATTAATATAATATTAAATAAAACGGGGTGTTACAACTCTCCCCCACTTAAAAGAATTTCGTCCTCGAAAATTTACCTGACTCGAAGAGCTCGGGATATGAATCCTGCATCTTGCTTTCCAACTCCCACGTTGCGCTTTCACCAGCTGCTCCTATCCACACAACTTTGACCAAAGAGATCTCCTTACCACGAAGGGTCTTTATCTCTCGATCTTCAATCCTCAACGGCACCGTCTCCACCGTAAGATTGTCTCGAACTTGAATATCATCCATCTCAATTACATGTGAAGGATCCGGAACATACTTCCGAAGTTGCGACACATGAAATACGTCGTGCAAGTTCGAAAGATTCGGCGGTAACGCCACTCGATAAGCCACTTTTCCCACTTTACTAGTGATTTGGTAAGGTCCAATAAAGCGAGGAGTTAACTTCTTCGATTTCAAAGCTCTTCCAACACCGGTTGTAGGAGTAACTCGTAGAAACACATGATCACCCGATTGAAATTCCAAATCTTTCCTTCTTTTATCATGGTAACTCTTTTGCCTACTTTGCGAAATTCTCATCTTTTCTCTAATCATCTTAACCGCCTCGGTTGTCTCTCTAACCAACTCCGGTCCAAGCACCACACTTTCACCCGACTCATGCCAACACAAAGGAGTTCTACACCTCCGACCATACAAAGCCTCGAAAGGTGCCATTCCAATACTCGAGTGAAAACTGTTGTTATAAGTGAACTCAATCAAAGGAATATAAGTATCCCATGAACCACCGTGTTCAAGAATACAAGCCCGCAACAAATCTTCTAAAGATTGAATTGTTCTCTCCGTCTGACCATCGGTTTGAGGATGATAAGTTGAACTTAACCTCAACTTAGAACCCAAAGTTTCTTGCAAGCTTTTCCAAAAATCTGAAGTGAACCTCGGATCTCTATCCGAAACGATACAAAGAGGAATACCATGTAATCTCACTATCACATGCGTATAAATTTCCGCCAACTTTGATACGGGATAAGTGATGTTAATAGGAATAAAGTGAGTCGACTTTGTGAGCCTATCAACGATAACCCATATCGCATCATGTCCTCTTGGTGTATTCGGTAACCCCGTCACGAAATCCATAGAAATGCTATCCCATTTCCATTCCGGAATCTCTAACGGTTGCATCAGCCCAGCAGGTTTCTGATGCTCCACCTTCGACTTCTGACAAGTCAAACAAGCATAAACAAACTGAGCTACTTCTCTTTTCATACCAGACCACCAAAATAACTTCTTCAAATCTTGGTACATTTTGGTCGCTCCGGGATGAATACTCAAGTTACTTCGGTGACATTCTTCTAAAATCATTCTCTTCAAATCCACATCATCAGGAATACAAATCCTGTCACAGAATCTCAACACACCATTCGCATCCAACTTGAAATCATCATTCTCAGTTTGTCCAATACTAACCATCAAGTCAACAAACTTTGCATCTAACTTCTGAGCTTCTCTAATATTATCAAGGAAATCATTATTGATCTTTAACATCCCCAGAATAACACTCTTCGGCGTCACCTCGATCACAAGACTCATATCTCTAATTTGCTCAATCATTTCCAACTCTTTCACCATCAAAAGTGACATATGCAAAGTCTTGCGACTTAAGGCATCGGCCACCACATTCGCTTTACCAGGATGGTAATTCAATCCAAAGTCATAATCTTTCAACAATTCGAGCCACCGCCTTTGTCTCATATTAAGCTCTTTCTGCTCGAACAAGTACTTCAAACTTTTATGGTCACTAAATACTTCAAATCTAGAACCATAAAGATAATGCCTCCAAATCTTAAGCACAAAAACAACTGCCGCAAGTTCCAAATCGTGAGTAGGATAATTCTTCTCATGAACCTTCAATTGCCTAGAAGCATAAGCAACCACCTTTCCATTCTGCATGAGCACACCACCTAAACCCATCTTAGAAGCATCACAATAAACAACAAACGGTTTCTCCGGATTAGGCAAAATCAAGATCGGAGCCGTCGTCAACCTTTTCTTCAATTCCATGAAACTTTCTTCACACTTGACATCCCACACAAATGCAGCTCCTTTGCAAGTCAACTTTGTCAAAGGAAGTGCCAACTTTGAAAATCCTTCAATGAATCTTCTATAATAGCCAGCCAAGCCTAAGAAACTTCTAATCTCGGTAACCGACTTAGGAGTTTCCCATCTCAACACCGCATCAACTTTTGAAGGATCCACCGCAATGCCATTACCAGAAATGACATGGCCCAAAAAGCTAACTTCACTTAACCAGAACTCGCACTTTGACAACTTAGCATAAAGCTTCTTCTCTTTCAGAACTTCTAACACAATGCGCAAATGCTCTGCATGTTCTTCTTCCGATTTAGAAAAAATCAGAATGTCATCAATAAAAACCACCACAAAACGATCCAAGTAAGGATGGAAAATACGATTCATGTATTCCATGAATACTCCCGGTGCGTTAGTGACACCGAAAGGCATCACCAAATACTCGTAATGTCCATACCTCGTCCTGAAAGCAGTTTTCTGAACATCTTCTTCTTTCACCCTTATTTGATGGTAACCCGATCTCAAATCAATCTTACTAAACATGCGAGTGCCAACCAATCGGTCCATCAAATCATCAATTCTTGGAAGCGGATATCTATTCTTGATCGTTACTTTGTTCAACTGACGGTAGTCGATGCAAAGTCTCATGCTACCATCCTTCTTCTTCACCAATAACACAGGAGCTCCCCACGGTGACACACTTGGCCTAACAAACTTCTTCTCGAGCAAATCTTCTAATTGGCTCTTCAATTCTGATAACTCGGATGCGGACATCCTGTATGGTGCCATAGAGATAGGTCTGGTACCAGGGACAAGGTCCACAGAAAATTCAACTTCTCTTCTTGGCGGTGCACTAGGAATCTCATCAGGGAATACTTCGGGAAAGTCGCATACCACCGGAAAGTTTGCAATCACAGCCTGACTCTCAACAGACAGAGTCTCCATCAACAAAAACATTAACGCCTCTTCCTTCATAAACGCGTTCAACTGCTTCGTTGTTACCAAAGTGGCTCGTTCTTCTTCTTCTAAGGAAGAAAACATCACCGAGTTGTTATAGCAATTGATATGAACATAATTAGATTTTAACCAGTCCATACCTAAGACCACATCCATTCCGACAAGCGGCAACCAAATAAGGTTCACAAGGAAATCTCGATCAAAGATTGATAAAGGACAATCTGAACACACAAAGGAGGTAGTAACCGTTCCCTTAGCTGGAACCTCTACAATCATATCTCTATTCAAGGAGGATAAAGTAAGACCCAATCTCTTAACACAATCAGCAGCAATAAAACTATGAGTAGCATCAGTATCAATAATAGTAATAAGAGGAATGCTATTAATGAAACTAGTACCTCGAACAAGTCCATCCTCGTTTGCCTTCGGAGCTCCCGACAAAGCAAACACTTTTCCCGAATCATGAGTCCTCTTAGGCTTCTTACATTGAGAACTAATGTGACCCCCCTCACCGCAATTAAAACAAACCACATCCTTATGCTTGCAATCACGGGTTATATGCCCCACTTCTCCACATCGGAAACATCTCACTTCATTCTCCTTAACCCTGGCATCACTTCTACAAACATTACTTTTATGTCCTGCCTTCCCACATTTGTAACAAACAATACCAGCAGGGGCATCTCTCCCACTAGTCCTTCGCCCTTGGACTACTTTTTGCTTCCCTTTTCCAACCGGGGCATCATACGGCTTCCCACGATTTTGTTGACCTTTGTTTCTCTTTTCAGACATGATCTTATAATGGGCATTACTATCCTCTTCAAAGATCCTGCAACTATCAATCAAATCCGCAAAGACGCGAATCTTTTGATAACCCACTGCTTTCTTAATCTCAGGACGTAAGCCATTTTCAAACTTAATGCATTTAGAGAACTCAGCATTGGGTCCATCATAATGCGGATAGAACTTAGCCAGCTTGGTGAACTTCGCTGCATAGTCAGTGATCGACATGTTTCCTTGCTTTAGCTCAAGGAATTCAATCTCCTTTTTTCCTCTTACATCCTCCGGGTAATACTTTCTTAAGAATTCCCTTCGGAATACCTCCCACGAGATCTCTTCTCCAGCAAGCTCTAGCCTCTGACGGGTCTCGACCCACCAGTCGTCAGCTTCCAATGTCAACTTATGTGTACCATAACGGATTTTCTGAGCAAGGGTACAATCCATCACCCTGAATATCCTCTCTATCTCTTTCAGCCACGCCAGTGCTCCTTCGGGATCATACTTTCCTTCAAAAGTAGGAGGGTTCTCCCTCTGAAAGGTTGCCAAAATACGAGACCCTATGTTCTCGTCAGCGTTTGGCGGATTCTGGTACGCCTGAGCCATTGCATGCATAGCTGCAGCAAGTGCCTCATCGTTTCTTCCAGCATTTCTCCCGGCCATCACACTTCTGCTCACCACATAAACAAGGATTAGAATCAACAAATAACAATACTTGATTGTTAAACAACTAAAGACTCAACAACTTGGTCGGACAGACCAACCAGGCTCTGATACCACTAATGTAACACCCCAATTCAACCCCTCGTAATAAATAATAAAATCAGAGTTTCAAAATTTCATCCAAACATAAATTGAGGTATCACATATTCATTTTCATCACTTTGCAATATAATGCACAACACAAAAATCAAAAGTCGGATATACCGATTCATATCATTAACATCATATAACCATAAGAGTATTCACAAAATATACGCATCAACAAGTTATCATCAATACATAAATTCATAAAGTCATAAAATAGTATACATAAACTATCATATCCAAAATAATAACGTCGCCCAAATCCCGAGTGTTACTACTATCAGAGCAGAGCGACTCAAAAAAAAAGAGACTCGAGCTAATCCACATCATCCTCGCGGATCACCTGCACGTTACCAATATAAAGGCAACGGCGAAACAAGTAAAGGGTGAGATACTCCAAAACATATAATTAAAGGCATGATGAAATATATGAATAGTTTGGAATCATAAATGATATAGGATTAATAAGAATATATTAACACATATCCAAATCTCACATACTTTAAATCATCATTTAGTGTATAGAATCAACACTTTAATTTCGTCACATACTCGCCATAATCATATCAAAACAAGATATAAACTCCATCGCCATAAATTCATATCGTCGCTTTACCGCCATGTTATATTCGTCGCATAATCCTCGTGAATGTATCAAATCTTAATCACTTTATGTTTAACATAAAAATGATCACAAAATAAAGTATCCTACAACATCACAATTCATCATAAGTCATCAAATAAAACTCAATGCCAAAAGACTCAAAATAAACATAACCGACTCCATGAGACACGACTATGTTATGCATGTGGTACCCGTCGCTTTGTCCATAATTAGGGACATTTGGCATAAAGCCCATCGTCGCTTTGGCATAAAAGCCCTCGTCGCTTGGCATAAAAGCCCTCGTCGCCAATGCAATGTATGTGACTTGACAACACGACATCACAAACACGACACAACAAAAACATCATCATCACGCATCAAGATTGGCATAAAGCCCACGTCGCCATACTTATCCACATCAAGATAAACATATCATCGCATCGCATATCATCAAGTATTCATTATAAATAAATCGTCGCAAACATCATGTTTAATCACACCACATCATTATCAAATAATTCACTTCATTCCAAACATGGAAAAATAATCAAACATCAATAATCGTCGCAAAAGTCATTCATAATAATCGGCATCAATCATAATTATCAACGTCGCAATCGGATTGTCCATACGCGACTTAAACCGACTAAAATGCAACCCGTTTAGAATTAACCGTAAATTGGCCTATTTTGGGTCACTCTGTTAAAAACTCGTAATCTCTAAAAACTAACCTCACCACGACGTTCTACACGTCAAAGTTAGCTAGCACGTCAATTTTCGTCCAATTCGGAGTAACTAGCTCCGTCGCC
This sequence comes from Lathyrus sativus, assembly GCA_963859935.3. NCBI lineage: Eukaryota > Viridiplantae > Streptophyta > Magnoliopsida > Fabales > Fabaceae > Lathyrus > Lathyrus sativus. The sequence goes on from CAWUDS030001141.1 coordinate 106,087, forward strand.
GAAATTACCGAAATCGAGAAATCAGAACATAATCGGGTTCCAAATTAAATTGGCTAACTTATTTCATATTTGTATTTAATTAATATAATTATTTAATATATATAATAATATAAATAGAACTTTAGCAGAAACAAAGTTTCTGCATAAGTTTTCCTGCATAACTTTTTTTTTTTTTTTTATAACATTAATATAATTAGTTTTTCTTTTCTAATTTAATTATTCTTAATTAATTCAATAACAATCCAACAACAACAATAACACCTAAATCAATTCTTCTAACCTCTATCAAAATCACTCAACACAACTCATAAACCCTAAAAATCAATTTTATCCCAAATCAAAATATACCAAATCAAACTCTAACTATAGGCATTGGAAAATCAAACCCCTTACCTTATATACTTGAAATGATTCTTGATGATTCAACCAACCCAAAACCCAAGCTTTGTGTTCTTGTTCTTCTTCTCTTCTCCAAGACCCTCTAGCTCTCTCTAATGCCTCTAAGTGTGTTTTGTGAGTTATGACATAAAACAAGGTGTATTTGGTTTTGATTAGTAGCAAGACATAATTCAAATTACCAATTAGCCCCTCTTAAAATATACTACTCATAACACTAAATAATATTATTAACCTAAATAATTAAAATAACTCCAAATAATTAAGTATCAGTCCGAATAATATTTTACCGAACCGAACGGAATGAAAACCGGACCGAACAAAATAATTACCGGTCTCTCAAAACAAATACCGGACCGAATAAAATAATTACCGGTCCCTCAAAACAAATACCGGACCGAATAAAATAATTACCGGTCCCTCAAAACAAATACCGGACCGAATAAAATAATTACCGGTCCCTCAAAACAAATACCGGACCGAATAAAATAATTACCGGTCCCTCAAAACAAATACCGGACCGAATAAAATAATTACCGGTCCCTCAAAACAAATACCGGACCGAATAAAATAATTACCGGTCCCTCAAAACAAATACCGGACCGAATAAAATAATTACCGGTCCCTCAAAACAAATACCGGACCGAATAAAATAATTACCGGTCCCTCAAAATAATTATCGGACCGAATAAAATAATTACCGGTCTGAATAATACGTCGCCAAATATATTAACAGATATATCAGTTAGTATAAATATTCTCGTCGCAAAATAAACGTCAAACGGTAACTCGAAAATATTAATATAATATTAAATAAAACGGGGTGTTACAGCGCGCACATACGTGCACACACACACACACACGTGCGCGCTCACGTACACACGTGCGCCGAATCACACACGCGCGCGCGCGTGTGTGCTAACCCGTACAAACACTCGCGTGCGCGCACACACACACACACGTGCACGCATACACAAACACACGCATGCGCGTGCGCGTACACATTCACATAGACACACACATGCACACACGCACACACATACACACGCGCGTGTGCACACTCTCAAACACACAAACACGCGCGCTCGTACGCACACACACGCGCGCGCGCGCTTGCACACACACACACACACGCGCGTGTGCACAGATACACACGCACACACACTCGCGTGCGTACACACTCTCTCTCTCTCATGCACACACGTGTGCGCATACACGCAAATGCGTGTGCACACACACACGTGCGCGCGCATGCAATCACGCTTGTGCGCACTCTCTCACGCGCACACACAGACACACATACGCGCGCGTGCGCACGCCCACGCGCACGCACTCACACGCGCGCGTGCGCATATCCACTCGCGTGTGGGTGCACATACGCACACGCATACACACGCACACGCATATACACACAAACACGCGCGCGCATGCACACACACTGACATACACACGCGTGCGCCCATATACACACACATGCATGCACACACGCACGCACACACCCACACACACACACGTGCATGCACGCACGCACACACGCGCGTGCTCACACACACACACACACACACACACACACACCCACGCGTGCGCACACTCTCTCTCTCTCACACACACACACACATGCACGCACGCACGCGCACACACGCACACACACAAACACAAACGCGCGTGCACCCACAAATACACACGTGCACGAAAACACACACACACGAAAAAACGCGGGCGCGTATACACATACACACATTCGCACGTGCATACATACACGAACACACACATAAACACGCGCGCGTGCATATTTACACGCGCACACACACACACACAAAAACACGTGTGCGTGCCCACACACACACACACACGCAAACACACACACGCGTGCACATGCACAAACCCACGAGTGGGCGCGCACACACACGCACACATGCACACACACCCACACACCCACACACACACGCGTGCGCATACTCTCTCTCACACATACACACGTGCGTACACACACACGCACGAACCCACACACGCTTGCGCACACTGTCTCTCTCTCTCTCTCTCTCTCACACACACACACACACACACACACACTCATGTGCACACACACTCACAAACGCGTGTGCACACATACAAACGCGTAAACACACACGCGCGGGCGCAAACGCAAACGCTCGTGTGCACACTCTCTCACACACAAACACATGCGTACGCACACACACATACACACGCGTGCGTGCACACACACACACATACACACACACATATGCACGCGTGTGCGTACACACACGCGGGTGCGCACACACACGCGCGTGCACCTACGCACACGCATACACACACGCGCCCAAATAAACACATACGTGCGCGCATGCGCACTCACTCACATACACACGCGTGCGCACATATACACATACACGCATGCACGCAAACCTGCACTCACACACACACACACGCGCGCGTACGCGCACACTTACGCGCACAAGCATGCACTCGCGCACGCACGCTCACACACACATACACACACACACACACCCACGCGCGTGCACACGCACGCACACGCACAAACATGTACACACGCGTGCGCGCACTCTCTCACACACACTCACATACACGCACACACATACACACACACACACAAACACACACACACATACACACGCGCGTGCACACACACATTACATGCACATACACATACACACGTGTGCGCACACTCTCTCACACACACACATACGCGCGTGCACACACACACACACACCCACACACACAAACACAAATGCGCATGCACACACAAACACACGCACGTGCACGAACACACACACACACACACACACACACAAACACAGACGGGCGCGCATACACAAACGCAGGCGCGTGCATAGTTACACGTGCGCGCACACGCACACACACACACACGTGCGCGCATACACCCACACAAACACGCAGACACACACACACACAGTCGCGTGCGCAACCACAAACACACGCGTGGGCGCACGCGCACACACACACACACACACACCCAAAATTACATGCGCGTGTACACACACACACACGCACACACACACACACACACACCCGCCCACACACACACATGCGTGCATACAAACACACGCACACACACACACATTTACGTGCACACAAACATGCGCGTGAATACACACACACGCACACGCACGCACACACACACACACACACACACGTGCGTGTGTGCGCACATTCTCTCTCTCACACACACACACACAAACACACACACATACACAGACTCACACACACGTGCATGCATAGACACACACACACACACACACACACACACACATACGTGCGCACGCGCATCCAGACACAAACACGTGCGCACACGCACACGCACACACACACAACCACTCACACACGCACGCACGCTCGCACACACACACACACACAGGCACACACACTCACACGCACACGCGCGTGCCCTCGTACACTCTCTCTGTCTCTCTCTCTCTCACACACACACACACACGTGCGTACACGCACACACACACACACACGCACTGTAAGTTCAGAGTATGCCTAAGAGGGGGGGTGAATTAGGCTTATAGAAATTTTTCCATATTTTTGGTGTTCTTTAATTTTTCTTTGGTTATGTTCTTGGTGATGGATGCAGTAGAAAGCATAAAGAAAGTGGACACCAAGATTTATAGTGGTTCCCTTCACAATCCGAAGGTACTCCACTCCCCTTTCCACATGAATGAGAGTTTTCACTATTGTTTTAGAAAGTACAACCTATCACACCATCAACCGGTGAGGCCTACAATCTAACAACAAAACAAACTAGTGTGCAAGAACAATCCTCTTGCAAAACACTAACCCTTGTGTCCAACAATCCTGGATCACAAGTCACAACAGACTATTCTGTAATTCTTTTTATAATTTTAAAAGTAATAGTAATATCAATACAAAGATTGATCTTCTCCGTTAATCATTATTCACAACTTAATTTCAATACAAGTGTTCAAACAAATGGATGTGAAAGGTTATGCAAGTATGAACACTTTTTGAATGTATTTCAAATTATTTGAAAAGTAGTGAATATGATTCAATGATTGTTTTTGAAAATTGTTGGAGGTGTTTGTTAATTTGAAATTATCAGAATTTATATCATCCAAAACACCATTTCAAAAGGGTATAATTGAGTATGAGTTAACACATGGAAAGGTATAACATTCAAATAATTTTTGAACTTGAAAGGAAACAATTTTTCAGAAAACGTTCAGTGTTAATCGGTTAACCATATAGGTTAATCGGTTAACACTGTAACGTTGGCCCAAAGAATTTAAAATTTTAGGGCGTTAATCGATTAACCTATATAGTTAATCGGTTAACACTGTAAAAACTTTGAAAAATAATTAATTAAAAAGTGTTATACCAATTCCAAATGATTTTAAAACATGTTAATGCATTATGCAAAAATAGTTTATAGTTTTGAACACTTTTATATCAATTAAATTAAAGAATTTTGATATACCATAGCTTGTGTCCAAGTCTTGAAAGATGATCGAGCAAATGTACATAAAGCTTGAATGTTGAAAACTTCCACAATACTTTGATCTTGGTCTTTTGAAAGCTTTTGACCTTTTGTACAGATGAAATAATCTTGAGTCTTATTGTTGTTGTCATCAAAACCTAGAAACCTTGAGATGAAGCATGCTTCTACATGCACACACTCGCACGCACACACACACACACACACACACACACACACACACACACACACACATACGACCACACACACGCGCGCGCACTTACATATATGCATGCATACACACACCCGCGTGCACAGAGACACACGCACGCGCACACAATGACGCACACACGTGCGCGCCCATACACTGTCACACGCACACATAGTTACACGCGTGCGCGTGCACACACACACACACACACGCACATACGTGCACACACACACCCACGAACACACACATGCACATGCATACACACACGCACACACACATACACACGCGTGCGTACACTCTCTCTCTCTCACACACACACACACGCACGCACACACGCACACACTCACACACACACACGCACGCACACACATACAAACACGTGTGCATGCAAACTCACATACACACACATACGCACGTGCAAGCGCGTGCACGCGCACACACACGCACGCACGCGCACACACATGCGCCGACACACACACACACAAACACACACGCGCGTGTGCTAACACATACAAACACTCGTGTGCGCACATACACACACGCGCGCGTGCAAGCACACACACACGCACACACACAAACACACGTACGCACACGCGCGTGTGCACACTCTCAAACACACAAACACGCGCGCGTGCGCACATACACACACATAAACACACACGCACACGTGCGTTCGCGCACACACGCACACATAAAAAAACACGCGCGCGAGTGCACACACACACGCGTGTGCACACAACCACAAACACGTGTGCACACACACACACACACACACACTCGTGCACACACTATCTCACACACACATAAACAAGCAAGCGCGTGCGCGTGTTCGCACACACACACACACGCGCGTGCGCTTACACACACACAGACAAATGCGCGCGAGCGTGTATACACACACACACACACACGCGTCACACACTCACACACATGCCTACGTGCATGCACACACGCACACACACACGTGTGTGCGCAAGCACAAACACACGCGTGTGCGCATACACACACACACACACAAACACCCGCGCGCGCGTGCACACACACATACACACGCACACACACACACACGCACATGCACTCGCACACACACGCACACACACACTCGCACATACACGCACTCACGTGCACACCAACACGCGTGTGCACATACACACACGGACATACACACACACACGTGCGTGCGCACACACTCTCTCTCTCACACACATACACAAACACACACACATACACAAACACACACACACACACACGTGCGCACACATACACACACACATACACATACACACACAAACAAACACGCGCGTGCGTGCGCTCACACATACACGCGCGCGCAATCACGCACGCATGCCACGACTTACACACGCACGCACGCTCCCATGCACAGACACACACACACGCACACGTACACGCACGCATGCGCACACGCACGCATACACGCGTGCACATACCAACACACACGCGCATACACACACACACACACACGAAAACACACACGCGCGTGCACAAACACACGCGCGTGCACTTACATATACGCACGCGCACACACACCTGCATGCACATAGACATACGCCCGTGCGCGCATACACACACACACATGCGCGCGCACACACACACACACACACACACACTCGTGCACGTATGCACGCTCGCACATACGCACACAAACACACCTACAAACACACACACACACGCGTGCACACCCACACACATGCAAACACACATAAACACGCGTGTGCACACTCACACACACACACACGCAGGCACACACGCAAACACACACACACGAACACACAAACACGCGTGTGTGCATACTCTCACGCACACACTCTCACGCACACACGCACACGCACACACACACACACTCTCACACACACACATACACGTGCGCGCACACACACAAACACAAACACGCGCGCGTGCGCGCACACCCGCCCGCACGTTTGCATGCACGGACGCATGCACGCACACACGCACACACACACGCACACCCACGAACACACACAAGCGCGTGCACAGACACACAGACACACACACACACACCCACGAACACACACACACGCATGCACAGACTCACACAAACACACACGCGCGCGCGTGCTCACACGCTCTCTCACACACACACACGTGCACGAACACACACATACAGACACAAACACACACATGAACACAGGCGGGGACGCGAGCGTATATACACACACACACACGCACACGCACGCGCGCGTTCACGCACTCACACACACGTGCGCGCACAAACACAAACACACACACACACGCATGCGTAAGCACAATCACACGCGTGGGCGCATACACACACACCCACACACACACACGCGTCCACATACACACGCACACTCGCACACACACACACCACACACACACGCACACGCAAACACGAACACGCACTCGCATGCACACCAACACGCGCGTACATACACACACACACACACACACGTGCGTGCACTCTCTCTCTCTCTCTCACACACACACACATACACAAACACACACACACATACACCGACACACACACACACATGTACGTACACACACACACGCACAAACACACACAAACGAACACACGCGCGCGTGCGCTCACAAACACACACGCGCGCGCGTGCGCTCACAAACACACACGCGCGCACGCAAGCACGCTCGCACGCAGCCACTTACACACGCACGCACGCACACACACACAGACACACACACACACAGACACACATGCACACGCGCGTGCGCACACACTTACACACACACATACACACATGCACAAACACACGAGGGCACACTTACATATACGCGTGCACATAGACACACGCCCGTGTGCGCACGCACACACACACAAACACATGCGCACATACACACGCACGCACGCACGTATGCACGCACACACGAACACAAACACACCTACAAACATACACACACGCGTGCGCACACTCTCGCACACACACGTACGCACGAACGCACGCAAACACACACCCACGCACAAAAACACACACACACACACACACGCTCACAAACACGTGTGCATACCCACACGTATGCACAAACACACAAACGCACACTTTCACACACAAAAACACACACGCGCGCGCTGACACACACACACACATATGCACGCAAGCACTCATACACACACACGCACACACGCACACACGCACACACACACCCACGCATTCACATGCACACAAACACGCAGGTGCGCACTCACACACACACACACACGATCACACACACGCGCACACATATGCACGCACGCGAGAACACTCACACGCCCACACGCACACACGCACTCGTGTGCACAAAAACACGCGTGTGCATACACACACACACACACGGACAAATACGCACACACACAGACACACGCGCGCGCGTGCTCACACTCTTTCACACACACACAAACACACACGTGCACACACACACACGTGCACGTGCGCACACACACACAAACATGTGCACGCGCGCACACACAAATATACATGCGCGCGCGCCCACACACACATTCGTGCGCCGACACACACACACACAAACACATGTGTGTGCGTGCTCACTCATACAAACACTCGTGTGCGCACACACACACAAACACACGTGCGCGCACACACATACACACGTGCGCACACACACACATACGAACACACGCACACGCACACACACATACACGAACACGTTCACTGACACATACACATGCATACTTACACGCACACACACACACACGAACACGCACACGCGCACGCGCACACACACACACACACACACACACGAACACACACACACACACACACGCGCACACGCACACGCATACGCGCGCACACACACACACACACACACACACATATGAACACGCGCAAGCACACGCTCACACACACACACACACGAACACGCGCATGCGCTTGCACACGCACACACACACAGGCTTGTGCGCACACTCTCTCTCTCTCTCTCTCTGACACAAACACACACGCGTGCGCGCATGCGCACACACATACACACACACGCGCGCATGTAAGCACACACACATACACACGCGTGCGCACACGCACACACAAACACACATATACACACGCGTGTGCGAAAACACACGCGCGTGCGCACACACACCCGCATGCGCATACGCATACGCATACACACACGCGCATGAACATACAAACACACGTGCACGCACGCATGCTCACACACTCACATACACACGCGTGCGCACATATACACATACACGCACGCATACAAATACGCAAGCACACACCCACACCCACACACACGTGCGCGTTCACACATACATACACGCGCGTGCGTACACAAACACACACACACACACATACACACACACACGCAAGCATGCACAAACGCACGCACCCGCATACACACACACGCGTGCGCATACAAACACACACACATCCACGAACACACACATGCGCGTGCACACACACACACACACACACACACACACTCACAAACGCGCGTGCATACCCACACGTACGCACAAACACACAAACGCGCGTGTGCGCACACTTTCACAAACACATACGCGCACGCAAGCTGACACACACACACATACGCACGCACGCACTCATACACACACGCACACACACACACACGCACTCGCATGCACACAAACACGCGCGTGCACAGACACACACACATACACGCTCACACACACACGCACTCGCATGTACACAAACACGCGCGTGCACAGACACACGCTTACACGCTCACACACACACACGCACAAACAAACATGCACGCACGCACGCACTCATACACATATGCACACACACACACACGCACTCGCATGCACACAAACACGCGCGTGCACAGACCCACACGCATACATGCTCACACACACACACGTACAAACATGCATGCACGTGCGCACACTAACGCGCCCACACACAAACACAAATGCGCATGCACATACAAACACACACACGCACACATACACATACGTGCGCGCGCACACGCACACACATTCGTGCCCCGACACACACACACACACACACAAACACACGCGTACGCGTGTCACACATACACACACTCGCGTGCGCACACACACATAAACACACGTGCACACACACACATACACACACGTGCGCACACACACACATACAAACACGTTCGCCGACACAAACGCGTGCATACTTACACGCACACACACACACACGAACACGCACACGCGCTCGCGCACTCACACGAACACGCGCATGCACACGCACACGCACACCCATGCACACACACACACACACACGAACACGCGCACGCGCACGCTCACACACACACACGAACACGCGTATGCGCATGCACATGCACACACACACACACACACACACACAAACGCGTCTGGACAAAAACACACACGTACAAACACACAGGCTCGTGCGCACACACTCTCTCTCACACAAATACAAACGCGTGCGCGCATGCGTACACACATACACACACACGCGTGCGAGCAAACACACACACACAAACACACGCGCGCGTAAGCACACACACATACACACGCATATGCACACGCACACACAAACACACACATACGCACGCGCGTGCAAAAAACACACGCGCATGCGCACACACACCTGCATGCACATATGCATACGCATACGCATACGCATACACACACGCGCACGAACACACAAACACACGCGCAAGCACACATGCGTACACACTCACATACACACGCGTGCGCACATATACACATACACGCACGCAAATACGCAGGCACACACCCACGCACACACACGTGCACGCACACACATACATACATGCGCGTGCGTACATAAACACACACACACACACACACACGCAAGCATGCACACACGCACGCACCCACATACACACAACACGTGCACACACAAACACACACACATCCACGGAAACACACACGCGCGTGCACACACACACACACATGCACACACAGATACACACGCGTGCACACACTCTCTCTCTCTCAAACACACACGCGCGCGCACGCACACTTACACATACACACACATGCGCTCACTCTCTCTGTCTCTCTCTCACACACACACACACAAACACTCACAAACATGCGTGCAGACACGCACACACGTGCGTGAACACACACACACACACACACAAACACACACACGAACAGAGGCGGGCACACATACACAAACACACACGAGCGTGTATACGCACACACATACACACGCCTGCGTGCTCGTACGCACACTTACAAGCGCGCGCGAGCATTTTCACAGACACACGCACTCACGCACGCATGCATGCCTACGCACACTCACTCACACACACACACACACGTGCGAACACACGCGTGCGCGCGTACAGACGCACACACACACTTCACGCACGCACACACACACACACACGCACGCACACGCTCACACGCGTTAGCACACACACTCTCTCTCTATCACACACACACACACACGTGCGTGCACACACATTCACACACAAAGACACGTGCGCGCGCACACTCACACACACAAACACGCGCTCGTGCGTTTGCGCTCACACACTCACACATACACACGCATGCACGCACGCGCGCACGTACGGACACGCACACACATTCACACACGTGAGCGGACACACGCGCACACACACACACATACACAAACACGTGCATGCATGCACACTCACGAAATACATACATGCACGCACACACACGCACACACGCACACATACATACACACGCGTGCGCATACTCTCAGACACACACACACGCACACACACGCGTGTGCACACACACACACACACACACACAAACAGACACGCGCGTGTTTACACACACACACACACACGTGCACACACACATACACACACGAATACACACACACACACGTGCACACACATATACACACACGTGTGCGCGCACACACACACACACACACACACGTAAGAACACACACACGCACGTAAAACACACGCGCGTGCACACACACACACGCGTGCATATACGCACACGCGTATACACACATACACACACACACACACACGCGTGCGCACACTCTCTCTGTCACACACACAAACGCACACGTGCGCGCGCACACAAACACACACACACACGTGTGCGCACAAATACTCACACACGAATTCACACACACACACACACACGCACATGCTTTCAAGCATGCACATATACGTGTGCGCGTACACACACACACTTGCGCGCGCACACTCACACACACACACACACGTGCGCTCCCACACACACACACACACACATGCAAGCACAAACGCACGCACGTGTGCACTCACACACACACACACGCATACACACACGCGCGCCGACACATACACACACACGTGCATGCTAACAGACCGACACATGCATACACACACGTGCGCGCGCACACACACGCACACACGTGCGCCGTCACAAACATACACACACACACACACGTGCGCGTACACATAGACACGCGAGCGCACATACACACACACACACACACGCACGCACACACATTCACCCAGACGCACACACACACACACACACACACGCACACACACGCGCATGCTCACACTCTCAAACAAACACACATGCGCGCACACACACACACACACACACACACACATACACACGCACACACGCACACACACACGCGCGCGCGCGTGCACACACATTCGCACGTGTATTTACACATACGCACACACACACACACGCATGCACACACAAATGCGTGTCCATACACACACACACGCGCACACACGCTCGTGCACACACTCTCTCTCTCTCACACACACACACGCGCGCGGATGTGCGCTCACACACACACACACAAACACACACACGCACGCGTGTGCGTACATACACGCGCGTGCACATACTCACATGCACACACACATAACGCAGGCACATACACGCGTGCGTACATACACACACACACACACACGCATGCACACACGCAAACACATTCCCCCCCCCCCACACACACACACACACGCACGCATGAACACACGCGCACACACATAAGCACGCGTGTGCACACTCATACACACACACACACACGCGCGCACGCACGCATGCGCACACACCCACACTCACACGCATTGACAAACGCACGTATACAAACACACACACAAACACAAACACACACACGCGCGTGCGCACACTCTCTTACACACACACACACACGTGGGCGCACCCTCACACACTCACACACACATACACACGCACGAACCCACACGTGCGCGCACAAATACACACACAGACACGCACAGACATGCGCGCGTGTGTATTCAAAAATGCATGCGTGCATGCACACACACATACACACACACACAAAAACACACACACACACACACACAAAAGCACACGCAAACAAAGACACGCGTGGGCACACCCTCTCTTTCTCTCAAACACACACACACGCACCCGCGCGTGCAAGCACGCACGCACTCACACACACACGCACACACATACGCGCATGCACAAACACACAAACACACACGCATACACACACACACACAGACGTGCACACACACAGACGTGCACACACACATACACACACGCGTGCGCACACACACACACACACACGCACGCACACACCCAAGAACACACACACACAAACACACGCGCCTGCAAACTCACATGCGTGCATATACATGCGCACACACACACACACACACACGTGCGCACACTCTCTCTCTCTCTCTCACACACACACACACACACACATACACATGCGCACACACACACACGCGCGTGCGAACACACTCTCTCTCTCTCTCTCTCACACATACACGCACACAAATACGCAGGCACACACCTACACACACACACACACACACGTGCGCGCACACACATACATACACGCGCGTGCATACACAAACACACACACACACGCGCAAGCATGCACAAATGCACGCACCCACATACACACAACACGTGCGCACACAAACACACACACATCCACGGACACACACACGCGCGTGTACACACCCGCACACCCGCACACACATACACACGCGTGCACACACACACTCGCTCTCTCTCTCACACACACACACACGTGTGCGCTCACTCTCTCTCTCTCTCTCTCACACACACACACACACAAACACAAACACTCACTAACGTGCATGCAGACACGCACGCACATGCGTGAACACACACACACACACATACGCACACACACAAACACACACACGAACAGAGGCGGGCGCGCATACACAATCACACACGAGCGTGCATACGCACACGTACACAAACACGCGCGCGTGTGCGCGCGCATACACACAAACACGTGCGCGTGCGCGTACGCACAAACACAAGCGCGCGCGAGCATTTTCACAGACACACGCATGCACACACGCACTGACGCACGCACACATGCCTACGCACACTCACTCACACACACACACGTGGGCACAAACACGCGCGCACGCATACACACGCTCACACACACTTCACGCACGCACACACACACGCACGCACACACTCACACGCGTTACCACCCACACACTCTCTCTCTCTCGCAAACACACACACACACACACGTGCGCGTATACACACTCACACACGCATGCACACACAAACACACGTGCGCGCGCACACTCACACACACAAACACGCGCTCGTGCGTTTGCGCTCGCACACTCACACACACACGCTGGCATGCACGCGCGCACGTACGGACGCGCACACACATTCACACACGTGAGCGGACACACGCGCACACACACACACACATACACAAACACGTGCATGCATACACACTGACGAAATACATACATGCGCACACACACAGGCACACGCGCACACACACATACACACGCGTGCACACACTCTCACACACACACACGCACACAGACACACACACGCACACACACGCGTGTGCAGACACAAACAATCACACACAAACACACACACGCGTGTGCACACACAAACAATCACACACAGACACACACGCATACACGCTCACACACACACGCACAAACAAACATGCACGCACGCACGCACTCATACACACACGCACACACACACACACACGCACTCGCATGCACACAAACACGCGCGTGCATAGACACACACGCATACACGCTCACACACACACGCACAAACATGCATGCACGCGCACACACTAACGCGCCCACACACAAACACAAATGCACATGCACATACAAACACACACACGCACACATACACATACGTGCGCGCGCACACGCACACACATTCGTGCCCCGACACACACACACACACACAAAAACACGCGTGCGCGTGTCACACATACACACACTCGCGTGCGCACACACACATAAACACACGTGCACACACACACACATACACACACGTGCGCACACACACACATACAAACACGTTCGCCGACACAAACGCGTGCATACTTACACGCACACACACACACACGAACACGCGCACGCGCCCGCGCACTCACACGGACACGCGCATGCACACGCACGCACGCACACACACACACACACGAACACGCGCACGCGCACACTCACACACACACACACACACAGACAAACGCGTCTGGACAAAAACACACACGCACACACACAGGCTCGTGCGCACACACTCTCTCTCACACAAACACAAACGCGTGCGCGTATGCGTACACACATACACACACACGCGTGCGAGCAAACACACACACACAAACACACGTGCGCGTAAGCACACACACATACACACGCATATGCACACGCACACACAAACACACACATACGCACGCGCGTGCAAAAGCACACGCGCATGCGCACACACACCCGCATGCACATATGCATACGCATACGCATACGCATACACACACGCGCACGAACACACAAACACACGCGCAAGCACACATGCGTACACACTCACATACACACGCGTGCGCACATATACACATACACGCACGCAAATACGCAGGCACACATCCACGCACACACACGTGCACGCACACACATACATACATGCGCATGCGTACACAAACACACACACACACGCAAGCATGCACACACACACGCACCCACATACACACAACACGTGCACACACAAACACACACACATCCACGGAAACACACACGTGCGTGCACACACACACATGCACACACAGATACACACGCGTGCACACACACTCTCTCTCTCAAACACACACGCGCGCGCATGCACACTCACACATACACACGCATGCGCTCACTCTCTCTGTCTCTCTCACACACACACACAAACACTCACAAACGTGCGTGCAGACACGCACACACGTGCGTGAACACACACACACACACACACACATACACAAACACACACACGAACAAAGGCGGGCACACATACACAAACACACACGAGCGTGTATACGCACACACATACACACGCCCGCGTGCTCAAACGCACACTTACAAGCGCGCGCGAGCATTTTCACAGACACACGCACTCACGCACGCACGCATGCCTACACACACTCACTCACACACACACGTGCGAAAACACGCGTGCGCGCGTACAGACGCACACACACACTTAACGCACACACACACACACACGCACACGCTCACACACGTTAGCACACTCTCTCTCTCTCTCTCTCTCTCTCACACCCACACGTGCGTGCACACACACTCATACACAAACACACGTGCGCGCGCACACTCACACACACAAACACGCGCTCGTGCGTTTGCGCTCGCACACTCACACACACACGCATGCACGCACGCGCGCACGTACGGACACGCACACACATTCACACACGTGAGCGGACACATGCGCACACACACACACATACACAAACACGTGCATGCATACACACTCACGAAATACATACATGCACGCACACACACGCACACATACATACACACGCATGCGCATACTCTCAGACACACACACGCACACACACGCGTGTGCACACACACACACACACACAAACACACACACGCGTGTTTACACACACACACGTGCACACACACATACACACACGAATACACACACACATGTGCACGCACATACACACACACGTGTGCGCGCACACACACACACACACACACGTAAGAACACACACACGCACGTAAAACACACGCGCGTGCACACACACACACGCGTGCATATACACACACGCGTATACACACATACACACACACACACACACGTGCGTACACTCTCTCTCTCTCTCTCTCTCACACACACACACACACAAACACACACGTGCGCGCACACAAACATACACACGTGTGCGCACAAATACTCACACACGAATTCACACACACACACACACACACACACACGCTTTCACGCATGCACATATATGTGTGCGCGTACACACACACACTTGCGCGCGCACACTCATACACACACACACACACACGTGCGCGCCCACACACACACACACATGCAAGCACAAACGCATGCACGTGTGCAATCACACACACACACATACACACACGTGCGCCGACACATACACACACACAAACACACACACGTGCATGCTAACAGACCGACACATGCATACACACACGTGCGCGCGCGCACACACGCACACACGTGCGCCGACACGAACACACACACACACACTCACAAACGCGCGTGCATACCCACACATACGCACAAACACACAAACGCGCGTGTGCGCACACTTTCACAAACACATACGCGCACGCAAGCTGACACACACACACATACGCACGCACGCACTCATACACACACGCACACACACACACGCACTCGCATGCACACAAACACACGCGTGCACAGACACACACACATACACGCTCACACACACACACACTCGCATGCACACAAACACGCGCGTGCACAGACACACGCATACACGCTCACACACACACACGCACAAACAAACATGCACGCACGCACGCACTCATACACACACGCACACACACACACGCACGCACTCGCATGCACACAAACACGCGCGTGCACAGACCCACACGCATACATGCTCACACACACACGTACAAACATGCATGCACGCGCGCACACTAACGCGCCCACACACAAACACAAATGCGCATGCACATACAAACACACACACGCACACATACACATACGTGCGCACACACACGCACACACATTCGTGCCCCGACACACACACACACACACACACAAACACACGCGTACGCGTGTCACACATACACACACTCGCGTGCGCACACACACATAAACACACGTGCACACACACACATACACACACGTGCGCACACACACACATACAAACACGTTCGCCGACACAAACGTGTGCATACTTACACGCGCACACACACACGAACACGCACACGCGCTCGCGCACTCACACGAACACGCGCATGCACACGCACACGCACACCCATGCGCACACACACACACACACACGAACACGCGCACGCGCACGCTCACACACACACACGAACACGCGTATGCGCATGCACATGCACACACACACACACACACAAACGCGTCTGGACAAAAACACACACGTACAAACACACAGGCTCGTGCGCACACACTCTATCTCACACAAATACAAACGCGTGCGCGCATGCGTACACACATACACACACACGCGTGCGAGGAAACACACACACACAAACACACGCGCGCGTAAGCACACACACATACACACGCATATGCACACGCACACACAAACACACACATACGCACGCGCGTGCAAAAACACACGCGCATGCGCACACACACCTGCATGCACATATGCATACGCATACGCATACGCATACACACACGCGCACGAACACACAAACACACGCGCAAGCACACATGCGTACACACTCACATACACACGCGTGCGCACATATACACATACACGCAGGCACACACCCACGCACACACACGTGCACGCACACACATACATACATGCGCGTGCGTACACAAACACACACACACACGCAAGCATGCACACACGCACGCACCCACATACACATAACACGTGCACACACAAACACACACACATCCACGGAAACACACACGCGCGTGCACACACACACATGCACACACAGATACACACGCGTGCACACACTCTCTCTCTCTCAAACACACACGCGCGCGCACGCACACTCACACATACACACACATGCGCTCACTCTCTCTGTCTCTCTCACACACACACACACAAACACTCACAAACATGCGTGCAGACACGCACACACGTGCGTGAACACACACACACACACACACACAAACACAGACACGAACAGAGGCGGGCACACATACACAAACACACACGAGCGTGTATACGCACACACATACACACGCCTGCGTGCTCGTACGCACACTTACAAGCGCGCGCGAGCATTTTCACAGACACACGCACTCACGCATGCCTACGCACACTCACTCACACACACACACGTGCGAACACACGCGTGCGCGCGTACAGACGCACACACACACTTCACGCACGCACGCACACACACGCACGCACACGCTCACACGCGTTAGCGCACACACTCTCTCTCTCTCTCACACACACACACGTGCGTGCACACACATTCACACACAAAGACACGTGCGCGCGCACACTCACACACACAAACACGCGCTCGTGCGTTTGCGCTCGCACACTCACACATACACACGCATGCACGCACGCGCGCACGTACGGACACGCACACACATTCACACACGTGAGCGGACACACGCGCACACACACACACATACACAAACACGTGCATGCATACACACTCACAAAATACATACATGCACGCACACACACGCACACACGCACACATACATACACACGCGTGCGCATACTCTCAGACACACACACACACGCACACACACGCGTGTGCACACACACACACACACGCGTGTGCACACACACACACACACACACAAACAGACACGCGCGTCTTTACACACACACACGTGCACACACACATACACACACGAACACACACACACACGTGCACGCACATATACACACACGTGTGCGCGCACACACACACACACACACACACACACACGTAAGAACACACACACGTACGTAAAACACACGCGCGTGCACACACACACACGCGTGCATATACGCACACGCATATACACACATACACACACACACACGCGCGTGCGCACACTCTCTCTGTCACACACACACACACACACGCACACGTGCGCGCGCACACAAACACACACACACGTGTGCGCACAAATACTCACACACGAATTCACACACACACACACACACACGCACATGCTTTCACGCATGCACATATACGTGTGCGCGTACACACACACACTTGCGCGCGCACACTCACACACACACACACACATGTGCGCGCCCACACACACACACACACACATGCAAGCACAAACGCACGCACGTGCGCACTCACACACACACACGCATACACACACGCGCGCCGACACATACACACACACGTGCATGCTAACAGACCGACACATGCATACACACACGTGCGTGCGCACACACACGCACACTCGTGCGCCAACACAAACATACACACACACACACACGTGCGCGTACACATAGACACGCGAGCGCGCATACACACACACACACACACGCACGCACGCATGCACACACATTCACCCAGACGCACACACACACACACGCACACACATGCGTGCACACGCACTCACACACACACGCACACACATACGCGCATGCACAAACACACAAACACACACGCATACACACACACACACAGACGTGCACACACACATACACACACGCGTGCGCACACACACACACGCACGCACACACCCAAGAACACACACACACATAAACACACGCGCCTGCAAACTCACATGCGTGCATATACATGCACACACACACACACGCGCGTGCGCACACTCTCTCTTTCTCTCTCTCTCTCACACACACACAAACACACACACACACATACACATGCGCACACACACACACGCGCGTGCGCACACACTCTCTCTCTCTCTCTCACACACATACACGCACACAAATACGCAGGCACACACCTACACACACACACACACGTGCGCGCACACACATACATACACGCGCGTGCATACACAAACACACACACACACGCAAGCATGCACACATGCACGCACCCACATACATACAACACGTGCGCACACAAACACACACACATCCACGGACACACACACGCGCGTGCACACACCCGCACACCCGCACACACATACACACGCGTGCACACACACACTCTCTCTCTCTCTCTCTCTCACACACACACACACGCGTGCGCTCACTCTCTCTCTCTCTCTCTCACACACACACACACACACACAAACACTCACTAACGTGCATGCAGACACACACGCACATGCGTGAACACACACACACACACACATACACACACACACACACACACAAACACACACACGAACAGAGGCGGGCGCGCATACACAATCACACACAAGCGTGCATACGCACACGTACACAAACACGCGCGCGTGTGCGCGCACATACACACAAACACGTGCGCGTGCGCGTACGCACAAACACAAGCGCGCGCGAGCATTTTCACAGACACACGCATGCACACACGCACTGACGCACGCACACATGCCTACGCACACTCACTCACACACACAAACACGCGCGCACGCATACACACGCTCACACACACTTCACGCACGCACACACACACGCACGCACACACTCACACGCGTTAGCACACCCACACTCTCTCTCTCGCAAACACACACACACACACACACACGTGCGCGTATACACACTCACACACGCATGCACACACAAACACACGTGCGCGCGCACACTCACACACACAAACACGCGCTCGTGCGTTTGCGCTCGCACACTCACACACACACACGCAGGCATGCACGCGCGCACGTACGGACGCGCACACACATTCACACACGTGAGCGGACGCACACGCACACACACATACACAAACACGTGCATGCATACACACTGACGAAATACATACATGCGCACACACACAGGCACACGCGCACACACACATACACACGCGTGCACACACTCTCACACACACACGCACACAGACACACACACGCACACACACGCGTGTGCACACACAAACAATCACACACAAACACACACGCGCGTGTGCACACACAAACAATCACACACAGACACACACGCATACACGCTCACACACACACGCACAAACAAACATGCACGAACGCACGCACGCACTCATACACACACACACACACACACACGCACTCGCATGCACACAAACACGCGCGTGCACAGACACACACGCATACACGCTCACACACACACGCACAAACATGCATGCACGCGCACACACTAACGCACCCACACATAAACACAAATGCGCATGCACATACAAACACACACACGCACACATACACATACGTGCGCGCGCACACGCACACACATTCGTGCCCCGACACACACACACACACACAAACACACGCGTGCGCGTGTCACACATACACACACTCGCGTGCGCACACACACATAAACACACGTGCACACACACACACACATACACACACGTGCGCGCACACACACATACAAACATGTTCGCCGACACAAACGCGTGCATACTTACACGCACACACACACACACGAACACGCGCACGCGCCCGCGCACTCACACGAACACGCGCATGCACACGCACACGCACGCACACGCACACACACACACACACACACGAACACGCGCACGCGCACACTCACACACACACACAGACAAACGCGTCTGGACAAAAACACACACGCACACACACAGGCTCGTGCGCACACACTCTCTCTCACACAAACACAAACGCGTGCGCGTATGCGTACACACATACACACACACGCGTGCGAGCAAACACACACACACAAACACACGTGCGCGTAAGCACACACACATACACACGCATATGCACACGCACACACAAACACACACATACGCACGCGCGTGCAAAAGCACACGCGCATGCGCACACACACCCGCATGCAAATATGCATACGCATACGCATACGCATACACACACGCACACGAACACACAAACACACGCGCAAGCACACATGCGTACACACTCACATACACACGCGTGCGCACATATACACATACACGCACGCAAATACGCAGGCACACATCCACGCACACACACGTGCACGCACACACATACATACATGCGCGTGCGTACACAAACACACACACACACGCAAGCATGCACACACACACGCACCCACATACACACAACACGTGCACACACAAACACACACACATCCACGGAAACACACACGTGCGTGCACACACACACACATGCACACACAGATACACACGCGTGCACACACACTCTCTCTCTCAAACACACACGCGCGCGCACGCACACTCACACATACACACGCATGCGCTCACTCTCTCTGTCTCTCTCACACACACACACACAAACACTCACAAACGTGCGTGCAGACACGCACACACGTGCGTGAACACACACACACACACACATACACAAACACACACACGAACAGAGGCGGGCACACATACACAAACATACACGAGCGTGTATACGCACACACATACACACGCCCGCGTGCTCGTACGCACACTTCCAAGCGCGCGCGAGCATTTTCACAGACACACGCACTCACGCATGCACGCATGCCTACACACACTCACTCACACACACACGTGCGAACACACGCGTGCGCGCGTACAGACGCACACACACACTTAACGCACGCACACACACACACACGCACACACACGCTCACACACGTTAGCACACTCTCTCTCTCTCTCACACACGCACACGTGCGTGCACACACACTCATACACAAACACACGTGCGCGCGCATACTCACACACACAAACAAGCGCTCGTGCGTTTGCGCTCGCACACTCACACACACACGCATGCACGCACGCGCGCACGTACGGACACGCACACACATTCACACACGTGAGCGGACACATGCGCACACACACAC
>CAWUDS030001141.1:142500-145000 GCA_963859935.3 Lathyrus sativus
CATACAAACACACACACACACACACAAGCACGAACGAGCGTTTACACAAACACACACGCGCGCACGCACTCACGCACACACACACACACACACACACGCACACACACACACACGTGGGAGCGTACACACAGACACACGAACGCACGCACTCACGCAAGCACGCACGCGCACACGCACTCACACATACACATGTGCGCTTGCACACACACACACACGCACACACGCACACTCACACACGCATATACACATGCTCATACACACAAGCATACAAGCACACGTACACACACACACATACACACACGCCCACACACGCACACAAGCACGCACTCACGCACGCACGCACTCGTCCACACGCTCACCCACACACGTTCACGCGCACATGCTGACACACTCACGCACGCACGCAGGAAGGCACTCGCACAAACACTCATACACACACGTGCGCTTGCACACACACGCGCACACACACACACACGCATATACACACGCTCTCTCAGACACACACACACGAACACAAACACACGCATACGCACACATACACACACACACATACACACACACGCGTGCACAGACTCTCTCACACACACAAACACACACAAACGCACACACACATACACAGACACAGACACACACACGTGAACACACACACACACACACACATGCGCACGCACACATACAAACACACACACTCGCGTGCACGCACACACATACACGCACGAACACACTCACGTGCGCACACACACACACGTGCACGCACATACACACGCGCGTGCGCTCACTCACAAACGCACGCGCGCGTGCGCACACTCTCAAACATATACAAAGCGTGTGTGTATGTGCGTGCACATGTATGTGTGTGTGTGTGTGTGTTTGTGTCTGTGTGAATGTGTATGTGTGCGTGTGTGTGTGTGTGTGAGCGCACGCGCGTGTGTATGTGCGTGCACGTGTGTGCGTGTGTGTGCGTGCATGCGAGTGTGTTCATGTGTGTGTGTGTGCGCGCGCACAGTCGCACACACACGCACACACACACACACGCACACACACACACACGCGTGCACACACGCACGCACCCACCCATGCGCACACACTCACACACACACAAACACACACAAGAACACACGCGCGCGAGCATACGAAGACACACTTGAGCGTGCGTACATACACACACACACACACACACAAGCATGCACGAGCGTTTACACAAACACACATGCACTCATGCACACACACAACCACGCGCACACACACGTGGGCGCGCACACACTAACACACACACTCAGGCAAGCACGCACACGCACACACACTCACACATACACACGAGCGCTTGCACACACACACACACACACACACGTGCGCGCACAAACACTCACACACGAACTCACACACACACACATGCACACACAAGCGCACGCGTGCTCTCACACATGCACATATACGTGCGCGTACACACGAACACTTGCGCGTGCACACTCACACACACACACACGTGCGCGCCCACACACACACGCACGCAAGTATGCACGCACAAACGCACGCACGCGCTTACACGCACGTGCGCGCTTACACACACACGTGCCCGCACACACACATACACACACACACCAACATACACACGCGCGTGCTAACACACCGACACATGCATACTCACACGTGCGCGCTAACACACCGACACATGCATACACACACGTGCGTGCACACACACACACCTGCGCCGACACACACACACACGCGCGTGCGTGCACAAATAGACACGCGTGCGCGCATACGTACACACGCACGCACGCACACACATTCACCCAGACGCGCACACACACACACACATACACACACATACACACACACACGCATACACACACACACGCGCATGCTCACACTCTCAAACAAACACACATGCTCGCGCACACACACACACACGCAAACACGCATATACACACACACACACGCGTGCACACACATACACACGTGCATTTACACATACGCACACACATACGCAGCACACACACATACGTCCACACACTCTCTCTCTCACACACACACATACACGTGCGCGCACACATACAAACGCACACACATACACGCTCACACACACATGCGCATACACATACACGTTCACTCCCCACACACATACACACGCACGAACGCACACGTGCGCGCACAAATACACACATACACACACGTGCGCGCACAAATACACACACACACACACACACAAGCACAGACACGCGCGCGTGTGTATGCACAAATGCACGCGTGCGCATACACACACATACACACACACACACAAAAAAAACACACACACACACACACACAAAAACACATGCGCACACACGCACACAGACACGCGTGCGCACACCCTCTCTTTCTCACACACACACGCGAGCAAGCGCGTGCGAGCACGCACGCTCATACACACACATACACACATGCACACACACACACACGCACACACACGCGCGCATGCACAAACACACAAACACACACACACACACACACACACACA
>CAWUDS030001141.1:147500-155000 GCA_963859935.3 Lathyrus sativus
AAACATACATACACACGCATGCACGCACACACATTCACACAGACACACACAGACACACAAACACACACGCACGCGCACATACACGCGCACACACGCGTGTGCACCCTCTCAAACAAACACTCATGTGCGCGTGCTGACACACACATACATACACACGTACACACACGCACACGCACACACACACATGCGCGTGCAAATACACACACATACACACACGCATGCGCACACACACACACACGTGCGCATACTCTCTCTCCCTCTCTCTCTCACACACACACACACAAACACATGTGCGTACACACACACAAATTCGTGCACACACACACACACAAACACACGCGCACACTCACGCGCTCATGCCCACACACACACTCTCTCTCTCTCTCTAACACACACACAAGCGCGCGCATGCGCAATTAGGCACACGCGCGTGGCCACAAACACATACACATGCGTACGCACACAAACATACACGCGTGTGCACAGAATCACACGCACACACACACACACACACGCATGTTGGTGTAAGCCCTAGAGGCCAATACTTTTTGGTACTTGTATCAGATTATTCGTTTAATAATAAAAGGCATTTCTTTATTATGTTTGTCTTTCAGAATAATAAAGTCCCTAGAATAGTTAGTCTGTTTAATGAAATGTTAAGTGTGACTTAATCATGAGATCCCATTAAACATAAAGACATTATTCTTAAAATATCCGTAGTCAAGCTTTATTGCAAAGTGGGATAATATTAAAAGCATTGAGACTATTATGAAGATAGACTGATGATCACATCTCATGGATCATGGATAAAGAGTTATCAAGTCTTGACATAGGTATAAATATTAGGAGTAATATTTATACCGGATTGACCCGCTATGAGAATACTACATAGTATGTTATGCAAAGTGTCATAAGTTATTCTCATGGTGATAATGGTGTATTACCACCCTTCGACCTGAAACCACTATGGACCCTAGATGTAGAGTCGGGTGCTTTATTGCTGATCAAACATTATCCGTAACTGGATGATCATAAAGACAGTTGATGGGTACTCCACGAAGCATGCTGAGGGACATGAGTGTCCTAGATGGAATTTGCCAATCCTGCATAACAGGAGAAATGTCTAAGGGCCCAATATTGAACTGGACAAGGATGACACAGTGTATGCCTTGTGTTCAATATAGACATAGGGGCAAAAGGGTAATTGTACAAACATATATTATCACGAAAAAGGTTTTGTCAGATCACATGACATTTTCGTGACTTGGGTAGCAGTGATGTGTTGCTAGATACCGCTTACTGTTTATTATGTTAAATATATAATTTAATATAATTACCAACGTTACGAAATCCTACAGGGTCACACACATAAGGACAGTTTGATGAGAGATAGAGAAATCAAAGGAACACCGTAAGGTACGGTGCACTTAAGTGAAAAATAGAAATTCGGATAATATAATAATTATTATTGTTATTTTATAATGGTTATAAAATAATAATAAAATAAATATATTTATTATAATAATAGTTATTATAATAATATATAATATTATTATGGATCATGTGAATTGGGTTTTTAGCCCGCAGCCCACAAGAGAGTCTATAAAAGGAACCCTTGTGGTGAAGCTTTCACTTGATGCAATTTCGTTTTTGATTCTCTTTTCTCACTCAAATAATTCCGTTCGTAAGCAGCTAGCACTGTGACCGGAAGCTGTTCGTGTGGACTGAGTAGAGGCGTTGCACTTCATCAACGCTTGTGATCGCTGCATCAAAGATCTGAATCGCCACAAAGAGGTAACGATTCTATCACTGACCATGCTCATTCGTAAGGATCACTAAAGGAAATTTTTGTTTTCCGCTGCGTTTAGATCGCAATTTTCCATCAGTGGTATCAGAGCCACTTACGAAACTATGGATCTGATAGCTGTTAAATTTCCGTCTTTTCTATATTTGATTCGATTAAAACACAGAATGAATTTAACAATAAACGATTAATTAAATTTGGCATCTGTTGTGTACGATTTGGATGATTGATGTTGATTATGCTTCAGAAACCGACATTAGTATGGTGAAGTTGTGCGATACATTGATCATCCATAGGTTACACAATTAGATCGATCACTTTTATATAAGATATAAGAAATTCTGATGCAAAGATGGTATATGGGATATATTGTTTTGATTTCATCCATTCAATCACATAAGGATTGTAATTCTTTTGAAAGATCATCATTTTCATTCGCTTCGGAATCCGACGTTAGTATGGTGAAGCAATGACATGTTGATCTATCATATTGAGTTATCAATCGAGTTGTGTTTGACGGCATGAAATTGTTGCATTAGGATTAATGGCAGTACAAGTGTTGTATTGCCGCAGACTTTTCCGGTTGGGGTTGTAAATGCACAAAAGTTGTGCAGGAAACGACGTGAAATACAATGAAGTGTTCATAAAATTTTTCGTCGGGGCGCTGCCCCTAACAACCCCGCAAGGAGGCGCTGCCCCCTTGACCCCCGTCCGCTGACCGGGCAGCGGAACCCCCGGCTAAGTCTGCAAAGTGTGATCAATCAGCCAAAATTTAATTTAGTTTATTTTATTATCGGAATTTTAAACTAATAATAAAAGTGTGTTTATTATTATTTATTTGTGGTGATCAGTTATGGCCTTAGTTTATCCTTTATTATTGTTTTGGGATTTTTGAATACGGCCTGCGTGTCGTGCCTCTCTCTCAATCTCTTTATGTAACTTCTTTTCTCATCTCACTCCCTCGTATGTAAAACGAGTTTTCTTATATGTAATGTAATATTATGTTATGAAAAAAAAAAGGAAGTATTCAATATTAAAGGAGGATAACCTTGGAGATCATGCTTGGAGAAGCTTAGATCGTTATTAGGTTAGCTTAGGTTCTCTCATTGGCTTGAGAGAACAATTGCGTTAGGGGCCATAATTGTATCTTTTTTATATGTATGTTGATGCATGTAATTGTATGTTGATGCATGTGAGAGACGTTTTGCATGTTAAGCCGGTGAGATCAAACTAATAACAAATTCCCTCAAAATTAAATATTAAGTTTATGCTTTCCAATTTTTAGCACTCATCAAGACTAGTATCGAGCATTGTAGGTTTCGCCTACGCGAGGTGCATGTTCTATATTAGTAAGGTGTGATGGGATAATTGTAATATCCAATTGCTAAAACAATGGGTCAAACTTAACTAAAAAAATTATAATAAGATTATATATGTTTAGAAGCAAGAATTGGGAATGATTCCTGTGATGGATCAGAATAAGGAGTTATTCACCCAATTGAAAATATTCGAGAGTTGTATGAGATATAATTGGAAGGAGTTCCTACCTAAATAACTTAGTTTTGTGTAATCAGCCTAACGCTGACTTAAAACAAAGTGAAACATGGATCTCGACCCACTAGAAAGTCTTCCAACGGGATTTTCCGAATCAAATGATGAGGGTCATTTGTTTTGAATAAAATAGTGGGAGCATATTTGATTAAAGGCCTAATTAAATATGTTGTTTTAATGATACTTATATTTTCATATTTCTCTTGTAGATTACCATGACAACAAACACATCGAACAATATTTTGCGATCCATCCTAGATAAGGAAAAATTGTCTGGGACAAATTTCCTGGATTGGCACCGTAATCTGAGGATTGTCCTCAAGCACGATAAGAAGCTGTATGTCTTGGAGACACCAGTTCCTGAGGAGGAACCTCCTAGTTCTGCACCAAAGGCAGAAAGAGATGCTTATAAGAAGCATTTCGATGATGCCAATGAAACCGCTTGCCTCATGCTTGCTACCATGAACTCTGAGTTGCAAAAGCAACACGAGAGCATGTCTGCGTTCGATATGATCGGACATCTGAAAATGCTTTATCAAGAGCAAGCAAGAAATGAGAGGTTTCAGGTTTCAAAGTCCCTTTTTAACAACAAGTTAGCTGAGGGAGCCCCTGTAAGTCCCCATGTACTCAAGATGATTGGGTATGTGGAGAACCTTGACAGATTAGGGTTTCCCCTTGGAAAAGAACTTGCGATTGATCTGATCTTGCAATCGTTGCCAGAGAGCTTCAGTCAGTTTGTCCTGAATTTCAATATGAATGACTTGGACAAAAGTCTTCCAGAACTGCTAGGCATGTTGAGAACTGCTGAGCAGAATATGAAGACAAAAGGGAAATCCATTCTGATGGTCAGTAATGGAAAGAAACAGAACAAGAGGCCCATCAAACAGGGTGGTAGAGGGAAAGGCAAGGAAGTTGCCAAACCCAAACCCACTCCTCCTGTTTTGAAGCCTAGTGGAGGAATAGCAAAGGAGGGCACTTGCTTCCATTGCGGTAAGACCGGACATTGGAAGAGAAATTGCCCAAAGTACCTGGAAGATAAGAATAATGGAGTAGAGACTTCAAATTCAGGTATTTTTGTTATTGAAATTAATTTATCTACTTCTGCATCATGGGTATTAGATACTGGATGCGGTTCTCACATTTGTACTAATGTGCAGGGGCTAAAAAGGAGTAGAGATTTGGCAAAAGGTGAAGTTGACCTACGAGTTGGCAATGGAGCAAAGGTTGTTGCTTTAGCTGTAGGAACTTATGTTTTAACTTTACCTAGTGGTTTAATAATTCAGTTAGAGAACTGTTATTATGTACCTGCAATTAGCTGGAATATTATTTCCGTTTCTTGTTTGGACAAGTTTGGTTTTTCATTCATAATAAGGAACAATTGTTGCTCCATTTATTTGAATGATATATTCTATGCTACTGCAAAAATAAATAATGGACTATATGTCCTTGATCTTGAAATGCCAATTTATAACATTAATACTAAAAGGTTGAAACCTAATGAGTTGAATCCAACTTACCTTTGGCACTGTTGATTAGGCCACATAAATGAGAAACGCATTTCCAAACTCCATAAAGATGGACTCTTGGACTCTTTTGATTATGAATCATATGAGACATGCAGATCTTGTTTAATTGGAAAGATGACAAAGTCCCCATTCACAGGAAAAGGTGAAAGGGCTAATGATCTTTTGGCACTCATACATACTGATGTATGTGGACCACTGAACATACCAGCCAAAGGAGGTTTTCAGTACTTCATCACTTTTACTGATGACTTCAGTAGATACGGATATGTGTATTTAATGAAACACAAATCTGAGTCCTTTGAAAAGTTCAAGGAATTCAAGAATGAAGTACAAAACCAACTAGGTAAGAATATTAAAGTTCTTCGATCAGATCGAGGCGGTGAATATTTAAGCCTAGAATTTGATGACCATCTAAAAGAGTATGGGATTCTATCCCAACTTACTCCTCTTGGAACACCACAATGGAATGGTGTATCTGAGAGAAGAAATCGAACCTTGTTAGACATGGTCCGATCCATGATGAGTTACGTCGATCTTCCAAACTCCTTTTGGGGACATGCATTATTAACAGCAGCTTACACACTTAACCGTGTTCCATCCAAAAAGGTTGATAAGACACCATATGAGATATGGAGTGGTAAGAAACCACATATGTCTTACATGAAGATTTGGGGTTGCGAAGTTTACGTCAAACGACAAATTTCAACCAAGCTTGAGCCCAAATCTGACAAATGCTTATTTGTGGGGTATTCTAAAGAAACGAGAGGATATTACTTCTACAATCCTTCTGAGGGCAAAGTGTTTGTCGCTCGAACTGGAGTCTTTCTGGAAAGGGATTTTATTTCCAAAGGAAACAGTGGGAGGAAAATAGAGCTTGAAGAAATTCAAGAATCACAAAACATTGAAACACCTATGGAGGAACTAGAGCGGGAAACACAAGTAGTTGTGGAAGAGCAACCTGCTCAAGTAGAACAAGACCAGCGTAGGTCAAGCAGGATACGTCACCAACCTGAGAGATATGGATATCTCATAAGTGATTAGGGTGATGTATTACTCATGGATCAAGATGAGCCTGTAACCTACAAAGAGGCCATAACTGGTCCTGAGTCTGAGAAGTGGCTAGAAGCCATGAAATCTGAAATGGATTCCATGTACACAAACCAGGTTTGGACCTTGGTAGAACCTCCTATAGGAGTTAACCCTATAGGATGCAAGTGGGTCTTCAAGAAGAAGACTGACATGGATGGTAAGGTACATACCTATAAAGCAAGACTGGTTGCAAAAGGCTATAAACAAATTCATGGGGTTGACTATGATGAAACCTTTTCACCAGTTGCAATGCTTAAATCTGTTCGGATTTTACTTGCCATCGCTGCATATCATGATTATGAAATATGGCAGATGGATGTCAAAACTGCTTTCCTTAATGGGAATCTTCTTGAGGATGTGTACATGACACAACCTGAAGGATTTGACATACCACAAGATGCCCAAAAGATATGCAAGTTACAGCGATCAATCTATGGATTGAAGCAAGCTTCCAGAAGCTGGAATCTTCGTTTTGATGAAACCGTAAAACAATATGGATTCATCAAAAATGAAGATGAACCTTGTGTCTACAAGAAGGTTAGTGGGAGCATGATCGTGTTTCTGGTATTATATGTAGATGACATATTACTCATTGGAAACGATGTCCCTACCTTGCAACAAGTGAAGACTTGGTTAGGGAATTGTTTTTCTATGAAAGACCTAGGTGAAGCAGCCTATATATTAGGAATTAGGATCTATAGAGATAGATCACAAAAACTGCTTGGCCTAAGTCAGAGTACATACATAGATAAAGTGTTGAGACGCTTTAATATGCATGATTCCAAGAAAGGATTCATACCTATGCAACATGGTCTGTGTTTATCAAAAACACAATCCCCTTCAACTAAGGAAGAAAGGGATCGCATGAATAAGATTCCATATGCATCTGCAATAGGATCTATCATGTATGCCATGTTATGTACTCGACCAGATGTCTCGTATGCATTAAGTGCAACGAGTAGGTACCAATTTGATCCCGGTGATGCTCACTGGGTAGCTGTCAAGAATATCCTTAAGTACTTGAGAAGGACTAAGGATTCATTCTTGATATATGGAGGTCAGGAAGAGCTTGATGTAATTGGTTACACTGATGCTAGCTTCCAGACAGATAAGGATGATTTTAGATCACAATCTGGTTATGTGTTCTGTCTCAATGGTGGCGCTGTGAGCTGGAAAAGTTCAAAGCAAGAAACAGTTGCTGATTCTACAACTGAGGCCGAATATATTGCTGCCTCAAATGTAGCAAAGGAAGTTGTTTGGATCAAGAAGTTCATTAGTGAACTTGGCATAGTCCCTAGCATTGTGGATCCCATTGGTTTATATTGTGATAACAATGGTGCTATCGCACAAGCTAAGGAGCCTAGATCTCACCAACGATCCAAACACATACTTAGGCGTTATCACCTCATTCGAGAGATAATCGATCGGGGAGATGTGAAGATATGCAGAGTACCTACACTTGACAATATCGCTGACCCATTAACAAAGCCTCTTGCGCAACAGAAGCATGATGGTCATACTAGATCTATG
>CAWUDS030001141.1:160000-167500 GCA_963859935.3 Lathyrus sativus
TATTACCACAGTGTCTAAGGAAGAGTTATTCATCATGTTCTGTGCTTCTCAGGGACGGACAGTAAACGCAGTGCCTTTCATGATGAGATCCTTCAAACGCCTCACGCTGGAACCTCAGACACCTATTCTTATAGGAGGCCTAGTAACAATGATAGCCCACGAGCTTGGCCTTAGATTCCATCTAAATGCCAGCACTCGTTTCGGTACCATCAGACCCATGAACATACAATTCTGCTTTAACAGGCGCATCTTAGGGACTATGGGACCTGGACCGTACGAGTACCTTATTAACGAAAAATCGGTACAGCTATTCACACTGCCTGATCATCTGATGACAAGCATCCACAACAAGGATAACTGGCTCTACGAATTGGATGAGCCTATGGGACCTCCTTCACCACAGTCAACACCCCAGGACTATATGTATGACAGTGACCACATTTCTGAGGCACACGATTACATGTACTTTGAGGACGCCGCCTCCGATAATGAAGTAGACCCTATGACTCCTCCACACTACAATACTTATCCTGAGCCTATCCCCGAGGAGACCACCGACAAAATGGATACCGTGTTACTCAGATTGGACGACGTTGATAAAGCTCTGACTAATGTAAAAGCTGATATCGCAGGCATGCATAGTGACCTGGTAGGCTTCATGGATCTAGTCTACGACCAACTCGACTACTATTCACAGAAATTCGATGAATTGAAGGCACGAAAAGATTAGTTATTAGCTCGTAGCAGTAGTTTCAGTTTAGTCTAGTCTAGTTTAGTTTAATTTACTCATTTGGAATTTTTGCATTGTTCGTTTCATTATGTACTACATACAATTGTTTCCATTTTATGTTATTTCAATTCTAGTTTTTATTCAATTATTCTGTTTTCGCATTATTTATTGTCTGATGGATATTATATTACATCACCGTATCAATACTACGTTTTAAAATCACCACGAGTACGCCCACAAAGTAAAATCCTGCGTTCTGCAGATTTTGCTGCTGTGACGACCGTCACAGCCCCATGACGAGCGTCACGCGGGTGACGACCGTCACACCTTTGTGACGACCGTCACGCAGCCCAGAACTGCAATCTGATATAACAGGGGTCGTGTTCCCTTCCACTCCCCCCATTATCACTTTCAAACTTCCAAAATTCATACCCCACTACGATTTTCGTCCTCCCCAATTGAACTATAAACCTCAACTCCAAATTCAACCTCCAAACTACCGTTCTGTCATTTTTCCCTCTCCGCCGAAAAACCCCAAAACCTCTGAAACCTCTTCATCTTCAACAATGGCCGGAAACGCAGATGTCAGCAACATTTCCTTCCCTGAGGGCGAGTTAGGCGAGAGACAACGAGCACAATACATTGCATTTCATCAGAGGTCACTCCAGCCAACTCACTACCCGCACCTTCCATCACTTATGGAGCTCGGACTCCTTGAAGGTGTAACCTGGATGCTTCAACGAGCGGGCATCTGGAACCTCTGCACCAACCCCCAGCCGACCTACGAACAACTCACCCTTGAGTTCTTGAGTTCATTCTCGTACATCACCAGCAGCGGCGAACTCAACCAGCACACAGGTGCCGCTTGTTTCCGAATGTTTGGAGTCAACTATCAAGTGAATCAGAATCAGATCGCCAGCATCCTACAGTTACCCCGCGGTGACAACGCTCATCGCTGCCTCACTGACCAGTTCCAGCACGAAGCCTTCGCGCTGTGGTATCAGTTGACCGGCCTCAATGCCGATGGTTGGGACTCGCTGCACGCCACTCACATCCATAACCCCGCCATCAGGTACTTTCACAGAGCGTTGAGTAACATTATCTTCTCCAGAGACAGCAACCACAAAGTGAACTCCAAGGAGCTCTTCTTTCTTCATTGCGTCTTCAACAATGAACCCGTCAACGCTGCCCCGTTTCTGCTGGCTCACATTCAGGCCAACTGCAACCGTGGCTCGAAGCCATTCTACTTTGACGGGATTGTCACGGCGATTGCACTTGGGCTGAACCTTGGCGACCGCCTCCAGCACCTCCAGTCCATCCCCTCGGTGTTCCTTGACACCGACCACTGCAGGGCCTCCCATCTCATCCGCTCCCGAGCTGACGGGAAATATCATCCGGTTGTGCGTGGCAAGACCGTCGGAAGCATCATCCTTCTGTCCCGCACCCGCATCCATCCAGAGGACCGTATCAACTGGTTGTTCGACCTCACTGCCCCTCCTGCTGCTGTTGTTCCTACTCAGGATCCCACTCATGATTCCGAAGATGAAATCCAAGCTGAGTTGGACAGGTCCGAGCAGCCAGAGGCATCGCAGCCTCCTCCTCCAGTAGGTACATCATCCCACCGCCGCCGTCACCATCCCGTGCCCGACTACACCGAAGAGGACCTCCGTCGCTCCCTAGACCAGCAGGCACATATACTCACGATGCTGCAGCAGCAGAACCAGCGAGCTGACCAGTTCGAAGCTTGGCACCGGACTCAAATGCAACAACTTCACACCGGCCAAGCTACGATCACTGAGAGTCTAGCGAATCTGACCCTGCAGGTCGAAGGACTCCGAGACACGGTCTACCACACCGGAGCCATGAGCTATGAGGATAGAGTAGCCCTTGCTAGAGCCAGAGGACGCCAGCGTGGACGTGACAGACCCCGGGACTAGATTTTCATTTTTTCCTTCATAGTTTACTATATTTTGTATTTTCATTTTCAGTTGTATCTCCCTCTCGCATGCTTCAAGAATCAGTGAGGACACTGATCGAGATAGTGTGGGAGCGGAGCCTTATTTCCACTGTATTCTGAACTTTCCTTATTTCCTGTATTTCCATTTCACTGCACTTTGAATTCTGGTAATATCTATTTTTACACTTTCTATTTCTAGCAAATAAAGCGCGTCTATATATTTTTCACGTTACGCAAACAATCCCCACATTATTCAACGTAAACAAAAACTTTCGTTTGTTCCTCAAAAGCAAAAGCATCACGAGAATGCACCTGAGTTCAAACCGAGTTTTGAAACTCCGAGGAAACGACAGTTCTAACAAAACCTGTATCGTCCAGACACCTTAGATCTCTAGTTTATGCGAGTCGGTTTCACCACCTACGTGTACCAAAGTCTCAAGTGTCTACGCAAACTCAACCCCAAGTAGTTTATACTAGCAGTCAGCACCATCCTAAAAACACCTCTAAGCGAGCGACCGATGCAAATAAGTGTATGATCTCCAAAAAGATGAAAAATCATGAAAAGAGAGCTAAAAAGCCCAAGAATATAAGATACGTTTCCTTCTAAGTTAGGTGCTCCTCACCCGAGCATTTAGCCCAACGGCACGAAAAACCCATTGAAAAATCAATGACACCAAATTATGATCAATGAAGAAGATCAAAAACAAAAACGAGATCATATTCACTAACAGGTCGACTTGCCATGAGAGTGTGCGAACAACGGGCTTAATGTGATTGCGCTAGAACAAACAGGGTGAACTTGCCACGAGAACCTTGACACCAAGATACGGTAGCATTGATTGAGACCGATTTTCAATAAAAGGGAGACCTCCAGAGACTTGTAGTCTAGTGTCGTCGTGATACTCGTCTTGTTCCTACCAAGAATCCCGGTTTTTCCAAACTCTGCGAACGAAGAAGCAGCCTCGTGCTTGCCGACTTTTCCACGTTTTACTTGAGGACAAGCAAAGATTCAAGCTTAGGGGAGTTTGATAACACGAAATCATATAGATATTTTCATGCATATTTCAACTAAAGTCTAACCGTTTTCGATCCGATTTCGGGTTATTTCCGTGTATTTGTCTGATGTTTTTGCAGGTATTCAACGATCACGTCTAAACAAGGCAACATGAAGAAAAGAAGCAATCCCAGATGAAATATGGACGAAAAAGGAGTGAAAACACAATGAAAAGCGCAGCAGACAGTTTTTGCTGATGTGACGACCGTCACAGATGCATGACGACCGTCACACGGGTGACGACCGTCACACCTTGTGACGACCGTCATGCAGGCAAAAACGCCCCACTCAGATTACACGTCAAAAGAGCAGTTCCAATTCCCATTAAATGGTCCACTACTCCCTAAATCATCTGCCTCAAGGTCCATCATCCTCAGAGATAACCGTTGGGATTCCACTTCTATAAAAAGGGAAGCAGAGGACTTCAGAAAGGGGGCTGCATTCATACCACGAAGTGCTGCCAAATTTAATTTCCAGAGCAAATTTACTTTCAGTTATTATTTGTATCCATTTCTCCAGTTTTATTTGTATTTCTTTCCTTTATTTCCCTTTTCAATTCCTCATTCCCATTTCCGCTCTTCTGTAATACTTACTGCACTGTACGATCAAATTGGAACTAAAGACAGAATCCTGCCAACATCTGTGGAGGGTCTGCCCAAAGGCCAATTGGCATTATTTACAGGTTTTCGTTTTGATCGACTTCTGTTTTAATTATAATGCAATTTATTATCTATTATTATTATTTATGTTTTATTCTTCCCAATTCCATGTCTAGCTAAACTTAGGCAATCGATATGTAGTGATAATTCGAATGGGATTTGATAACTCTTGTTTGAAAACTTTCTTTTCACAAAAGTAATTTATGGTCTAAGTGTTTAAAATTGATTTACGAAATAAACTTCGTCGCGAAAGCGAGAACTTATTTTAAAGTAGTTTTGCCACGAAAGTGGGAAATTAATTAAGATACGAACCAACAAGCGAAAGTTGCGGTAAGGTCAGATAGTAAACACTAGACATTTGTTTTAATAACAGCGAAAGCACTTTAAAACGAATTAGAATTTAGAGATTTCCAAAAAGTAATTTTAACCCCGAACGGAATACGAAAGTGTACGTTTGGCCCTTAGGATTATGATTAGCGTCAATAACCATTGTGAGACGAGAGTCTTCAAATCTCCATTTTCTGCTTAAATAAACTGTGAAAACTATTTCATACACCAGTAACTTATCAAGTCCCTGAAGAACATAATTACTACGTATCAATTCAATTAATTAAAATCTAAACAGTAACCTTAGTTTCCCCCTTTTAGTGACAATCTTATTCCCTTAAAACATATTCTACCTAGCTAAACATAGTAACTCCCGAGAACACTAGTTTGATTACGAGTCCCTGTGGGATCGATATCTTTTATTACTACGCGATAGACTGTGCACTTGCAGTTAGTTGTATTAGACATAGGAAATCGCGATAAGTGCCCGCGCACACACACACACACATGTGCGCGCACACTCACATACACACGAGTGCACACATACACACACACACAAAAGAACACACGCGCGCGCGCATATACACACACATAAACACACGCGTGCGCGCATACAAACACACACACACACGCACACACACACACACACACGCATACACACACGCACACACACACACACACGCATACACACATGCACACACACACAAACACGCATACGAACAGACGCACACGCACACACACACGCACACACATGTGCACACACACACACGTGCGTGCACACACACAAACACACTCGTGTGCGCACACATACACATTCATACAGACACACGCACACACATACACACGCGTGCGCACACTCCCAAACACACACAAACACGCGCGCGTGCTCATACACAAACACATACACGCGCACACACACAAAGACGCACGCGCACACACACAAGCGCGTGCACATACACACACACACGCACGCACACGCACACACACACACACATACACACACACACACACATACATACACATATACACACACGCGCAGACACACACACGCACACACACTCACATAAAACATATGCGCGTGCACACCCGCACGCGTGCATATATACACACGCGCACACACACACACACACGCATGCGCACACTCTCTCTCTCTCTCTCTCACACACACACAAACACGTGCGCGCGCACACACACACACACACACGTGCGCGCACAAACACTCACACACGAACGCACACACATACACGGATGCAGAAACACACGCGCGCGCGCTTTCACGCATGCACATATACGCGCGCACACACACACACACACACGTGCGCGCCCACACACACACACGCAAGCATGCACGCATAAACGCACGCACGCACACACACGTGGGT
Source organism: Lathyrus sativus (assembly GCA_963859935.3). Taxonomy (NCBI): domain Eukaryota; kingdom Viridiplantae; phylum Streptophyta; class Magnoliopsida; order Fabales; family Fabaceae; genus Lathyrus; species Lathyrus sativus. Next base: position 166,110 of record CAWUDS030001141.1, read on the forward strand.
GCTCACACACACACGCAAACACACATGTGCCCGCACACACACATACACACACGTGTGCCGCCACATACACACACACACTCACACACAAACACGCACACGCATATGCTAACACACCGACACATGCATACACACACGTGTGCACACACGCACACACGTGCCCCGAAACACACACACGCACGCACGTGCGCGCACACATAGACACGAGTGCGCGCATACACGCACACACGCACGCACGCACACACATTCATGCACACGCACACGCACACACACACGTACACACATACACACACACGCACACACAAACACACGCGCGCATGCTCACACTCTCAAACACACATACATGCGTCCACGTGCGCGCACACACACACACATGCGTGTGCATACATACCCACGTGCATTTACATACACACACACACACACACGCATGCACACACACATGGGTGCGCACACTCTCTCTCACACACATACACGTGCGTGCACATACACAAACGCGTGCCCACACACACACACGCACACACGCACGCTCGTGCGCACACACTCTCTCACACACACACGCGTGCGCGGACATGCGCTCACACACAACACACACACGCGCGCGTGCGCACAAATAAACCCATATACACACACGCGTACGCACACACACACGCACGCACACAAACACACACACGCACGCACGTGCACATATGCACATGCACACACACATACACGCAGGAACATACAAGCGCGCGCGTGCGCACACCCTCACAAACATACACGCGTGCACACATATACATACACATACACACGTGCGCACGCACACACCCACATACCCCCCCACCCCTCCACACACACACGTGCACGTGCACACACTCTTTTACACACACAAACACACACACGCGGGCACGCGCTCACACACTCACACACACATACACAGGCAAGAAGGCACACGTGCGCGCACAAACATACACACACACGTGCACGCATACACACACACACGCGCACAGACACACGTGTGTGCGTATGCACAATCGAAAACGTGCGCGCGCACACATGCACATACACATAAAAACACACACACAAACACACATGTGCGCACACCCACGCGCGTGCACACACGCACACACACGCGCGTGCGCAAACCCTCTCTTTCTCACACACATACAAACCCGCGCGCGGGCATACACGCACACACACACATACACACATGCACACACACAGGCACACACATACGCGCATGCACACACACACATACACACACGCATACACACACACACACACACACACACACACACACACACGTGCACACACACATACACACACACAGACGTGCACACACACATACACACACGCGTGCGCACACACACACACACACACATGCACAAAAACACACGCGGGCATATACATGCACACAT
>CAWUDS030001141.1:180000-237500 GCA_963859935.3 Lathyrus sativus
ACACGCACGAAGGCACACGTGCGCGCACAAACACACACACACACACGTGCGCGCATACACACACACACACACACACGCACAAACACACGCGTGTGCATATGCACAATCGCACACGTGCGCGCGCACACACGGACATACACATAAAAACACACACACACAAACACACACCCACACACACACACACACGTACGCGCATACACACAGACACGTGTGTACACCCACATACACACACACACGTGCGCACAAATACACACACACACACACACGCACGCACGTACAGTCACGCACACGCGCACACACTTACGCACACACGCACTCGCGTGAACACATACACGCGCGTGCACACAAACATGCGCGTGCACACATAGACACACACACACACACACGTAGACACGCACACACACGCAAACACACACGCAAACACACACACACACACACATACACATACACGCGCACGCACACACACGCGCGTGCACACACACAAACACATGCATACACACACCCAAACACACACGCGTGCGCACGCACACACACACACACGTACACACGCATGCATACACACACGCACACACACACACACACGCACACACGCACTCACGTGCACACTAACATACCCGTGCACACACAAACACACACAGACACACACATGCACATACACGCACACACACAAACACACACACGAACACGTGCGCGCGCACACACACACACACGCACACACACAAACCCCCACGTGCGCGCACACACACACACGCACAAACACACACATACGCACCCACACACAAACACATGCACTAACGCACGCCGCTCGCACACACATACACACACACGCACACACGCACACGTGCACACACGCGCGCGCACACACACCCAGGCACACGCACGCACGCACACACACACTGACAAAACACAAACACACGCACGCGCGTTCTCGCGCACATACACGCAGGCGCACACACACGCACGCACGCATGCATGCACTAACGCACGTCACTCGCACACGCACACGCCCAAGCACACATACACACGTGCGTGCACACGCACACACGCATACACTTACACACGTACACATACACCCAAGCACACATACACACGCGGGTGCATACACACACAAACGTACATACACGCGTGCACACCCAAACACACGCACACACGCACACACACACACACACACACACACACACACGCATGTACGCACGCACTTGCATGCTAACAAACACGCGCGTGCACACGTAAACACACACACACGCGCGCGCACACACACACACATACATACCAACACGTGCGCGCGCGCACACACGAGTACACACACAAACACCCACGTGCGCACACACATAGAGACACACAAACAAACACGCGCACGCGTGTGCATACACACACACATATGCACACAAACGCACATACACACACGCACATACGCACACGCACGCACATACACATACACACACGTATGCACTAACGCACGCCGCTCTCACACACATACACACACACGCACACGTGCACAAACATAAACACACACGCATACACACACATCACACACACAGGCGCACACTCACGCGCACACATACAAACACACGCACACACGCATGCACGCACCCACACACATACACACGCACACACACACGCACTCGCGTGCACACAAACACACGCGTGCACACACAGACACACGCACGCAGACACACAAACACGCAGCCACGCACGCATGCATGCACGTGCTCACACACACACCTACGCAGACACACACACACACACACACACAAACACACGCGCACATGCACACACATACACACACACACATACATACACACACCACACACATACATACACACACCACACACATACACACAGACACACGCGTGCACGCATATACACACACACAATCGAATACGCGCGCTTGCGCCCGCGCACACAGACATTCACACGCGCACACACTCACACACACACACACACGCACGCATGCACACTCGAATGCACTAACTCATGCTGCTCGCACACACACACACGTACACAAACACACGCGGGCACACACACACACATACACGCACACACAGACACACACACACACTCGCGTGTACACAAACACGCCCGTGCATACACAGACACACACGCACGCACACAAACACGTCCGTGCATATACACACACACACACACACACACAAACACACACACACACACACACCCACACACACGCTCACACACAAACACACACACACACACACACACACACACACACACACACACACACACATACATACAAGCGTGCACACATACACTCACAAACATGAACACACGTGCGGGCTCACCCTCACACACACGCGTGTGCGCACATACACACACACACGCACACATACTCACACAGACACACACACAAACACAAGCCCCGCACACACAGGCACATGCGTGCCCATGCACACATACACATGCGCGCACGCGTACCCACACATAAAACCACGCGTGCGCGCGTGCACCCATACACACAAATGCACGCACGTATACACTGACAAACGCCGCTCGCGCACACACACGCGCACACACACACACACCCGCACACACACACACACACACACATAAACACACGGACACACACACGTGAGCACACGCGCGCTCACCCACACACATACACGCACGCATGCACGCACACACATACACTAGCATACACACAAACGCACTCGCGTGCAAACAAGCACGCGCGTGCACACAAGCACGCGCGTGCACACACAAACACACACACACACACACATAGACACACAAACACGCAGGCACGCAGGCACGTGCACACACACACACACACACCTGCGCAGACACACACACACACACACACACACACGTGTGCACGCACACTTAGACACACACATACAAATATAAACACATGCGCGCACACACAGAGACACACACACACACACATACACACACACACCTGCTCAGACACACCCACACCCACGCGTGCACGCACACACAGACACACACACAAACACAAGTGCGCGCACACACAGGCACATGCGTGCGCGTGCATACTTACACATGCGCGCACGCGTACCCACACACACAACCACGCGTGCGCACGTGCACCCACACACACAAATGCACACACGTATGCACTGACGCACGCCGCTCGCCCGAACATACCTACACACGCGCGCACACACATACACAAATGCACGCACACACACGCACAAACATACACACCTGCGCAGACACACACACACACGCACAAACACGCACGCACACACAGGCACACACAAGCGCGCGTGCACACACCGACACACACACGTAAACACACGCGTGCACGCGCACCCACCCAAACATGCGGGCGCGCGTGCGTGCGCATGCTCACACACAAACACGAACTCGCACACACACACACACGCATGCACTAACGCACGCCGCTCGCACACACATACCCGCACTCGCACACACACACACATGCATACACACACACGCGCGCACACACATATACACACATGTGCGCATACACATGCACACCCATACACACACATGCGTACACACAAACACACACACGCATGCACGCACAGACACGCACACGCACACACACTTACGCACACACGCACTCGCGTGCACACAAACACGCGCATGCATACACAGACACACGCAGACGCAGACACGCACACACACGCGTGCGCACACACTCTCTCTCTCTCTCACACACACATAAACATGTGCGCGCACAAATACACACACACACACACGAACACGCGCGCACGCGTGCATACACACCTACACACACACACATGCGCGCAAACACACATAAACAAGAGCGTGGACACACATAAAAACACACGCGCGCGCTGACACACATACACACACATGCGCACACACAAAAACACACACACGCATGCACGCACGCACGCACATACACACGCGCGCACACACACACACACACACTAGCCTGCACACAAACACACGCGTGCACACACAAACACACTCACATGCACGCAAACACACAAACACGCAGGCACACACGCATGCACGCAATTGCACAAACACACACACACCTGCGCAGACACACACACACAAAAAGACACGCGCACGTGCACAAACACACACACACATACATACACACACACGCACATGCGTCCGCGCATACACACAAACACACACACACACACTCGCATACGCGCGCTTGACCCGCACACACAGACACGCACACACGCACGCACTCACACACACACGCATGCACGCACGAATGCACTAACGCACGCCGCTTACGCACACACACACATGCGTGGGTACACGCGCACACACACTTTCATACACATACACACACACACACACTCGCGTGCACACAAGCATGCCCGTGCATACACAAACACACACACATGCACACAAACACGCCCATGAGTACACAGACGCACACACACGCACACAGACAAACACACACACACACACACACACGCTCACACACAAACACACACACACACACACGTGCGCGCAGACATACACTCACAAACATAAGCACGTGCGCGGGCTCACCCTCACACACACGCGTGCGCGCACATATACACACACGCACACGCACGTACACATACGCACAAACACACACACACGTAAACACAAACGCGCGTGCACACACATACACACACACACACACTAATACGCGCACACAAACACGTGTGTACGTACCAACACACACACGCGTGCCGATACACGCACACACTCATACACATAAACGTACACACGCACGCACACACACACACACAAACATACACACCTGTGCAGACACACATACACACGCACAAACACGCGCACACGCGTGTGCTTGCGCACACTGACACACATACGTGCGGGTGCACGCACATATAGACTCACACAAAAACACGCGCGCGCGCACACACAAACACACACACTCGTGTGCACGCGCACCCAACCATACACGTGGGCACGTGTGTGTGCGGGCACACACACACAAACACGCACTCACACACACTCACACACACACACGCATGCACTAATGCACGCCGCTCGCACACACATACCCGCACACGCACACACACACATCTGCACACACACACACACACACACACACACACACACACGCATACACACACACGCACCCGTGCACACACACACACACACACGTTCGCACAAATACACACACAGACACGCACACGCACACACACTTACGCACACACGCACTCGCGTGCAAACCTACAAGCGCGTGCACACAAACACGTGTGTGCACACATAGACACACACACACACACATGCAGACACGCACACACACGCACACACACACGCGTGCGCACTCTCTCTCTCTCTCTCTCTCTCTCTCTCTCTCACACACACACACACACACACACACAAACACACACATAAACACATGCGCGCACACACACATGCACACACACATATACACGTACGCGCACAAATACGCACACACACAAACACGAACACGCGCGCACGCATGCATGCACACACACACACACGCACGGGCACACATACACACAAATAGGCATGCTCACACACTCTCTCTCTCTCTCTCTCTCTCTCTCACACACACACACACACACACACACACACACACACACACACGTGTACACACACACACATAAGAACACACACGCGCGTGCACACAAACATACATACACACTCGTGCGTACACTCACACGCACAAACACACGCACGGACGTGCGCGCACACACACGCACGGATGTGCGCACCCACACACGTATACACACACACAAACACGCGTGTACACACAAACACACACACGCGTGCGCACACACACACGCGCATTCACGCAAGCTTGCACGCACACACACGTGCGCACAAACGCGCATACACACACACACACAAGCGCGCGTGTGAGCGCCTGTTACATACACACACACACACACAAACACATAGGCACGCACGCACGTGCATACTCACATACACATGCGTAGACACACATACCGACACACACACACACTCACGCGTGCGCGGACACTTAAACATACACACAAAAACCCACGCATGCAGACACACAGACACACACACATACGTACGGACATACGTGGGTGTGTTCGCACACCCACACACGCATACGCTCGCGTGCGCGCCCGCCCATACACACACACACGTGCACACACACAAACACATGCATATACACACCCAAACACACATGCGTACGCACACACACACACACACGCACACACACGCATGCACACACACACAAACACACGCACGCACACACACACGCACACGCGTACTCGCGTGCACACAAACATACCCGTGCAAACAAAGACACACACGCACACACACACACGCACACGCACGCTCCCACACAAACACACACACACACACACGCGCGCGCGCACACACACACACACTTACAAAAAATGAACACGCATGCGGGCTCAACAACACACACACGCGTGCGCGCACGTACACACGTACACGCACGTAGACCCATGCACAGACACACGCACACACACGCACAGACAAACGCGCGTGCACACACATACACACACACGCACAAACACAAACACAAACACACAAACACAACACGCGTGTGCGCACAAACACACACATGCGTGCGCGCATACACACACACATATACACAAACGCATGCATACACACACACTTGCGCATACACATGAACAGACATGGGCGTGTGCGCATACACACACACGTGCGCGCACCCAAACACACACGCGGACACACACGCACGCACGCGCACACACATTCACTCACCTGCTCAGACACACCCACACCCACGTGTGCGCGGTCACACAGACACACACACAAACACAAGCCCCGCACACACAGGCACATGCGTGCCCACGCACACATACACATGCGCGCATGCATATCCGCAAACAAAACCACGCGTGCGCGCTTTCACCCAGACACACAAATGCACGCACGTATGCACTGACAAACGCCGCTTGCGCACATACACGCACACACACACACACCCGCACACATACACACACATAAACACGCGGACACACACGTGAGCACACGCGCACGCTCACCCACACACATACACGCACGGATGCACGCACACACATACACTAGCACACACACAAACGCACTCGCGTGCACACAAGGACGCGCGTGCACACATAAACACACACACACACACACACACATAGACACACAAACACGCAGGCACGCACGTGCACACACACACACACCTGCACAGACACACACACACACACGTGTGCACGCACACTTAGACACACACACACACAAATATAAACACACACGCGCACACACAGAGACACACACACACACATACACACACACACACACACCTGCTCAGACACACCCACACCCATGCGTGCACGGACACATAGACACACACACAAACACAAGCGCGCACACACATACACATGCGCGCACGCGTACCCACACACACAACCACGCGTGCGCACGTGCACCCATACACACAAATGCACGCACGTATGCACTGACACACGCCGCTCACCCACACTTACATACACACGCGCACACACACACACAACCACAAAAGCACGCACGCATGCATTGACGCACGCCGCTCGCACACACATACAAACACACGCACACACACACACACACAAACACACACACACACACACACACATAAACACGCACGCACACACAAGTGAGCACACGCGCGCGCGCATCCTCACACATACACGCACGCATGCACTCACACATACACACGCACACACAAAAACGCGCTCGCGTGCACATAAGCACGCGCGTGCACACACACGCATGCACATAGACACACAAGCACGCAGGCACGCACGCACGTGCACACACACATACACCCCTGCGCAGACACACACACACACACACAGACGTATGTACGCACACTTAGACACACACACACATATAAACATACGCGCGCACACACATAGACACATACACACATACACACACACGCACGTGCATACACACACACACGCGTGCGCGCAAATAGACCCACACGCACACGCACGTACACACACGTATAGACACACACACACACACACACAAAAATACACAAACGCGCGTGCACACACACACACACAAACACGCGCGTGCGTGCAAATACACACACACGTGCGGGCACACGCACACACACATACACACAAACGCACACACGCATGCACGCACACACACATACACACACATACACACCTGTGCAGACACACACACAAACACACACACACGCGGGCACGTAGGCATGCACGCGCACACACATACCCTCACCTGCGCAGACACACCCACACACACGCGTGCGGGCACACACAGACACACACACACACACAGACAAACGCGTGCGCACACACACACACGCACGCGCACACATACACACTAACACAACCACGTATGCGCGCGCGCATCCTTACAAGACACACAAACGCACAGGCGCGCACGCCCATACACACGCGCACGCACGCACACACATACGCACACGTGCGCCCCCACACGCACAAACACACATCCACACACACACACACAAACGTGCGTGCACACACACATACACACATGCAAGCACACACACACACACGCGTGCGCACGCTCTCTCTCTCTCACACACACACACGCACACACACAAACAAACACACGCGCGCACGTCACCACGCACGCATGCACGTGCACACACAAATAAACACCCACACGCATACACAAGCACACACATACACACAAAGATGCAGGCACGCAGGCACACATGCACGCGAGCACACGCAAACACACCTACGCAGAAAAACAAGCTTACGCGCACGCACACACACAGGCGCCTGCGCGCGTGTACACCCACACACACACACACGCACGTACACTAACACACATACACACACACGCCGCACGCTGCACGCACACACACACACACGTGCACACACACACACACACACACATACACAAACATACATACACACACACCCACGCGCGCGCACACGTACACACGCACACACAATCACACGCACGCACACACACACACACGCACACACGCACTCGCGTGCAAACAAAAACGCTCGTGCACACTCAGACACACACACACACACTCTCTCTCACACACACGCACACACAGAAACACACACACACACACACAGATGTGCGCGCACACACACGCACACATGAACACGCGCGTGCGGACACACACACACACACGTGGGCGCACATACACACACACGCACACGCACACACGCGCACTCGCATACACAAACGCGCGTGCATACATGCACACGCGCACGCACACACACACACACTCACACATACACACACACATGCGCGTGCTCACACACACACTCTCTCTATCTCTCTCTCACACACACACACACTCGTGCGCGCGCACACTAAGATGCACACACACACACACACACGCACACAAGCGCACAAACACTGATAGTATCAGCATCGAGGAGTTCATGAAGTGCTCTTCCTGCACTATATCTAGCGATTCCGGGTCCAAGACGCAAAGCAGCTATGAGTTGTTTCAATGAACTTGTTGATGCTTCAATGATTAATGGGGTCAAAGTTACAAAATAAAATCTCAGTAACTCTGAAATAGCAGTCTCCATTGAGTCTTGAGGGCTCAAGTACAGGTATTTGCTCAAGGCTTCCAGAGCTCCGACTTCTGCCAGAATTGATTTACTTGTATCACTCTTGTCTGCAATTACTATCAAGAGCCTAACAGCAACTGGTGGAGCATTAGGTCTTTCTGGTATTGGTCTTAAGAGGTCCACTAAGAGGGGTATATATTTCGTGCAGTAGATCCCAATCTTACGTCTTCAATCTCAAAAAGGGTGTCCAAAACAACTTGATCAGGGTTTCGCACCAAAGAAGAAAAAACTGATGAAGCCTCCCAGATTTGGCGTATCCGACTCAATATGCCCCATAATAGTTAACAGCAACAGAAATTGTAATGACAAGATTTACCCCCTATTACCATTGCAAACAAGACTTAGCCATGGCCTGGGCAGCAAAATATTTATCAATTACTTCTTCGGACCTTAGCAGAAGAGCGATAGAAGGTATAATGTTCACTATTGCAGGTGAGAGAATGATGTTTGATATTTTGGAAATATATTCATGACTTGATGGTTTGATAATCATGTTAGTTTGCTTGAAATCATTTGGAGGGAGGCTGTTCTTGTGCTGCCGAGACAAAGGAGTGCGGGATTGATGTCGTCTCAAAATTCCTTTCATTGCTCTTAATTCTTGGTTTCGGATTGCGTAATTCACTCTGAACAGCTGTTAGTGGCTCTGATTATCGGTTGTGTCGATGTTCCGGTATGCACTAGTTCAACCAGAATACGGTATTCAGTTTAGTGTTTTTCAACATTGTCCTTGTCTGAAGTTATTTTTGGCTTTCTTATAGGCTGATGGAAGTTGGGAGATGTCGAAAACACAAATGAAAAAGCTTGCTTCAACGGCTTCTGCAGGTAGAATTGTAGGTATTAAACGGGGAATGAGATAAAGCTAAATGGAGCGGCATGGCTGAAGCTGAAAGTTCCGTTGAAGTTGTGGCTCGGTTTTGGTAAGCACCCTTTGATAGCACCTCCAACTTCTCTTCCGAAGGTTTATAGTTTGACTGTAGTTGATGCACGGTGCTTAAAAGCCATCTTCTAATTTTTTCTCTAATGACTTGCCTTTACCCTTCTTGTCAACATTACCATTCTTGCGATGGGTGTTAGCACTTGTGGGCGAATTTAGATTTATTGCAACAGGAGTTTGAGTTTGGCCCCTTGCAGGATCCTCTCACTGAGGTCAACAGTGTTGCTGCTCTGTGCTAGACTTTGAGGAAATGCAAATACAACCTTGGGATACTTGGTGGATACTGGAGATTCAACAGAGTAGGTACTTCTATGACTTGTGACCGGTGTCTTGCGAGCAATGGCAACAGCTGCTACAACAAATTGATTCCGCTTTTGAAGCTGAAGAATGAGCTGTATTAGTGTTGAGTTTCTTCCTCAATTCATCATGAATGTTGGCATGTTCTGATAATCAAATAAATAATGGTTCTTTGGTTATTTGGTACTGTGAGTTTGGTGGTTGAAACTTGTGGTTAACTCAAATAGGTTGTCTTCTAATTTGTGCTTTAGCATTCTAAACCGAGCCAGAAACCAAGTAATTAGCACGTCGAACTTAATCCTTGACAGTGAATTGTTATGTTAACAGGAGGATGCAGGGCAAATGTTATGGATTGTTGTATGCCGGTTTGCGGAATGTGAAGTCTGATTCGGTAATTACATCTTGATATTGAAATTGTCAATCTCGTTCTAAATTGCTGAGAAAGAACTCGCTGAACATGCTGCTCGCAGGTACGCTTGGGAATTGATAACATTGTAAGCTGTCCATCCATGTTTCTCATTAACGCCTGATTTAATGTTGTCTTTCTTGCCTTAGCTCTGTTTTCTTTTGAGGGAAATGCTGCTGTTTAATATTCTCGCGCTATGTTTTGTAGGTATAATAGGAGCTTCTGGCGCCTGTCTTCTTCATAGGTGCATGCGAGAGACGAGGACTGACTTAAGTATCACACTTGGCTTGTAGTTGGTTCAGAAGTATTGTCCTACTGATAAACCAATGAATTATGACAGGTTTGACAGCTCTGGGATGTAGGCGGAGTGCCGCGGATGGGCGACACTACCACATGACTTGGTAATTTATGGAAAACGCCGTCACTTTCCGAATGGATTTCTCCTTATGTTAACCTTCTCTGAACATTGCTGTTAGTTTTGACAGGTTTCGCTGAGTTGCCGTGGTTGGTTGACGACTGATGTTGAAGAGCTTGCAGATATTGAAGAGCTTGCAGATGTTGAAGAAATGATTGCTGCTACTGACAAATGCTTGTTGCTGATGTGCTGTTGATGATGTTCGTAGATGGCGTCGATGTTATATGAGTGCTGATGCTGTTACGTACCATTCCTGTTGCTATACACCGAGGATGCAACCGATATTGTATCCTTATCAGGTGGGCTTACTTCATTCCATATTCATGTTGTTGGAACTGCAGCTTGTCTGGTTTAGCGTGTTGTGGCTCCATCAAGTTCAGAACTTTGAGGAATTGGCGTTTTTGGATCCTCTTTGGAAGGAGTTTGGCAAGTAATTGCTGAAACAAGCTCTATTGCAAATTGACTAGCATGTACAAAATTCTCCAATGGTTATTCTTACAAGCATTGCCGGCAATGACACTCTCCTATATTCGCTCTTGACCGCAGTAAGGCATACATGGGCATAACCAAACTAAGTGTTCAAAATTCGCATTGTGAACTGTGAGTACGGGCCAGAGATTCCTGGATAGGGTGCAATCCATGCCTGCAGCTTGACCAATAGATACATTACCGGCAACCGGACCATATTCTGCATATCTGTTATTCCGCACGAAGGTTCACGTTCTCCGTGGCTTCCTTTATTTATACCCTTTATTTATACCGCTTCTGTTTGCGTCTTATCTCATGTACGCGTGATGCAGGTGGTTGGTTCTTGCTGAAATGTACTAATGCCTTCTTAGGTTCACGCTCATATACTTGGAGAAGTGGAGGCTAAAGGTGGTTCTGTACTCTATTCCGGAAACAACTCGGTGCGACCAACTTTCCATGACCAACCCTCCTTGACGTCACACAAAAGTAAACTTGCGCTTAAGGTGTAGAAAGATGGTCTAGCAAGCTCTCGATTTGGTTTTGTATGCAGAAAATCTCTTGTATGTAACAGTAGGGGGGATCCTTGTTGTGAACACATGCTTATGATGATTTACCGAACATTAGACGCGTTGCCGGCGAGGACAATCCCATTTCTTGTTCCCTTAATGTCCTTAGCAGTATAACAGGGCCTGAATGTGATGGTTGTCTTTAATATTTTCCCAGAACTTGTATAAACATATGTAAATAACTTTGGTGACTTAAAATAGGGTACTCTGACTGTTGGCATCATGTAATGTGTTCATGTATTTAAATGAAAAAACGAGACTTGAATAGCTTGTAATAAACCGTACGAAAGTACCCAACTTGGAACCAACTTGTCCAATTAGTAGTCAAAGAGTCTTTCTGATATTCTAATTCGTGTAGCCTGTATCTTTTTACTTTCAAGATATGCAATAACTGTATCTGTATGAATTTACTCGTGAGCTTGAATATGATGAATGAGATCAAACTCTTAACATGTCAATGTAGGAAACCAAATAAGTTAATCTCGAGTTCAAGACCAGCTGGTGAACTTCGTTATGGATCTTGATAAAACTTGGCTCGTGTATTTTGGAATCAAGATTTGTAGGAACCAAATGCAGATTTCCTTGAACTTTTGTATTTTGTGAGCTTAGATTTCAATGATAAACCTCTAAATAAACAAGTCATTTAGAGCTTTGAAGTTTTATCAAGATACTAACTTTGAAATTCCTTGCACTATAGATCACGTGGAAATACTCCGTAACTAGGCCTCTTGAGCAATGAAGATGTCATAGTGCGATTCAAATAATCTTTTGTTAAGAATCAGCGCATTCGAGAATGAGATCCTCGTATCTTGAAAGGAAACTAAAATAGCCTGAAAGTTGATAATTCCTTTGAATCTCTGCAACAACCTTCTTCATAAAACAAAACGAACAAGCGGGTTAAACGGTTAGATATGTACAATGATCGACTATGAGGAACGCCATCTCCACTCGATATTACCACGTCTGCACAAATTGGTTAGTCGCATAAATATTGAATAAAGTCCAATAATAATAAAAAACAAAAAAGAGGTGGCATCTTATGGTCAAAAATTAGGGTGCAACACATACGCATGCGCATGCACCCACACACACATGCACGCATACACGCACATACGCACACACACGCACACACGCGCATACACTTATAGGCACACACACGTGCGCGTGTCTACACACAGAAACACACGGGCACACACACAAACACACATACGCAGGCACGCATGCAGGCACACGTACACAGACACACACACAGAAACACGCACGCATGGATGCATGCACTAATACACGCCTCTCGCGAATACACACTCACACACAGTACACACACGTGCGCACATACACATACACACACACACACGCATACACACGCACTCGCGTGCACATAAACACGTGCGTGCACACACAGACACACACACATACACGTGTGCACACTCAATCACACACACATACACAAACACACACACACACACACACACACACACACACATGCGCAGACACACACACACGCGCGCTTGCCCCCACACTTAGACACACACACACAAACAAACGCGCACGCACACATAGGCACGCACACACGCACACAAACACACGCACGCACGCAATCACTAGCGCATGCCGCTCGCACACACACACACATGCACACACATACACACACGCGCACATGCACACACACACACACATACATGGACACACACACACACGCTTTCGCGTGCACACAAACACGCACGTGCACACACAGACACACCCACATGCACACATACACATGCACAGACACACACACACACACACGCGTGCGCACACTCTCTCTCACACACACACAAACACACACACACACGTGTGCGCCCATACACACGCGCATACACACACACACGAACGCGCGCACGCGTCAGCTAAGACACCCACGCACAGGCGTACGCGCACATACACACACGGACAGACACACACACACACACTCGCATATACACACGCGCGTACACACACCCACACACACAAACAAGCAAACACACATGTGTGCGCGCACACACACACTCTCTCTCTCTCTCTCTCTCTCTCACACACACACACACACACATACAAAAACACGTGCGCATACACACACACACACATGCGCGCGCACGTGCAAACACACTTACACACATACACACACGCATGCGCATGCACCCACACACACATGCACGCATACACGCACGTACACACACACACACGCGCGCATACACTTACAGTCACACACACATGCGCGTGTCTACACAAAGACACACGCGGGTACACACACATATACACACATACGCAGGCACGCATGCAGGCACGCGCGCACATACGCACGAACACACGCACGCACGGATGCATGCACTAATGCACGCCGCTCGCACACACACACACACATAGTACACACACGCGTGTACGTACACGTGCGCATATACACATACACACACACACACGCATACACACACACACACACACGTACACACGCACTCGCGTGCACACAAACACGCGCGTACACACACAGACACACACACACCCGCGTGTGCATACTCAATCACACACACACATATACACAAACACACACACACACACAAACACACACACCCACACGTGCGCGCGCACGCACACACACACACACACGTGCAAGCACACGTACAGACACACACACAAACACGCGCGCGCGTGTTCTCACACACACGCACACTCTCACACACACACATGCATACACAAACGCACGTGTACACACACACACACACACATAAACACACGCACACAAGCATGTGCGTGCCCGCAAACAAACACACGCGTGCGAACACACACACACTCACGCGCGCACGATCGCACGCATACACGCACGCACGACCACACACACACACGCACACACACACACAAACGCGCAGGCACACACTCACGCGAACACACACAAACACACCTGCGCAGACACACAGACACACGCGTGCGCCCACACTTAGACACACACAAACAAACAAACGCACGCACACACCAAGACACTCACACACCCACGCACCCACGCACGCATGCACTAACGCACGCCGCTCGCACACACAAACACACACACACAGACACACACGTGCACACACACACACACACACGCATACACACACACACGCGCGCACACACACTCACACACGCACGGACACACACACACACGCAAACACACACACATACACATGCACACACTCTCTCGCACACACACACACACACAGACACACACACACGTGCGCGCGCATACCCACTCGCATACACACACACACGCACAAACGAACACGCGCGCGCACACACACACACACACGCGCGCACATGCACACACACACACGTACAAACACACACACACACACTCGCATACACAAACGCGCGTGCGCACACACACACGCACACACTCACACGCACATACACACACACGCGCGCGCGCATGCACGCTCACACACATACACACGTGCACACACACACACACACACACTCATACACAAAAGCACACACACACACGCAAGCGCACACGCGCACACACACACACACCCACATGCACACGCACACACATGCACACACACACGTGTGCACACACACACAAACACGCACACACACACAAACACACACACACGCACACACACACACACACGTGCGCGCGCATACACACGCACACACATGCACACACACACACACACACGCGCGCACACACACGCACACACGCACGCACACAAACACACACACAGACACACAGACACACAAACACACACACGTGCGCGCGCATACACAAGCACACACACACATACACACACACGTGCGTGCACACATACACTCACAAATACGAAAACGCGCATGCACATACACACACACACACACGCACAAACACACACGCATACACACGCACGCACTCGCGTGCACACAAACACGCTCTTGCACACACAGACACACATACACAAACACACACACTAACACACACACACATGCATACACACGTGCACGCACACATACACTCACAAATAAAAAAATGCGCGCGAGCACACTCACCCACACACGCATACCTAAATGCGCGTGCACACAAACACACGCACACAAACATAAACACGCACACACAAAATCAAGTGTGCGCGCAAACGTAAACACGCGTGCGCGTACACACACACACATACAAACACACACGCACTAACGCACGCACACACGCAAGCAGGCACACACACACACGTGCGCGCATACAAACACACACATATACACGCACGCACGCGCACATGCACAGACACACGCACCTGCGCTTACACATAAACGTTCGCACACACAAACACACACACAGGAACGCACGCGCACACACAATCACACACACAACGCACCTGCCCAGACACACACACACGTGTGCGCGCACACAGACACACACACAAACACACGTGCGCACACACACTCACAAACGCACACACATACACAAACACACACGCGCGCGCACACACACACAAGCACACACACACGAACACACACACACATGCACACACACACACACGCACACACACTTGCGTGCGCACACTATTACACACACACACACATACACACATACACAGATACAAACGCACACACATGTACACACAAACACTCGCACACACACGCACACGCGCGTGCGCTCACACAGTCTCTCTCACACACACTCACACATGCACACACATACACAAACACAAACACGTGCGCGCATACAAACACATTCGTGCGCGCACACAAACTCACTTATACACACACACATGCGCATGCACCCACACACACACGCATGCGCATGCACCCCCCCACACACACACATGCACACACGCACGTACGCACCATACACGCACGTGCGCGCGCACAGGCACACACGCGCACATGTAGACACACAGAGACACGCGCACACACACATACACACACACATACGCAGGCACGCACACACACACATACACATACAAACACACGCATGCACGCATGCATACACTAACGCACGCCGCTCGCACACACACACACAGACACACACACATGCACACACGCACACACGTACGCACACACACACACACACACGCACATACACACGCACTCGCGTGCACAGGAACACGCGCGTGCACACACACACATACACAAACACACACACACACACACACACACACACACACACACACAAACAAACACACAAACACGTGCGCGCGGAAACACACGCGCCCATACACATACACGTGCACACACACATACAGACACACAAATAAACACGCGTGCGCGTGTTCACAGACACACACAGACGCACAGACACACACACACACACGCATATACAAACGTGCGTGTACATACGCACACGCACACATGCACACACATACACACACTCGTGTGCACACTCTCTCTCACACACACTCACAAACACACACACACAGACACACACACACACACACGTGCGCACGCATACACACACACTGACACATATGCGAACACGCGCGCATGCGCTGACATACACACACGCGCACACGCACACTTTCACACGGATAGACAGACTGACACACACACACACACTCGCATACACAAACGTGCATGCACACACACACACACACACACTCACACACACACATGGGCGTGCGCACACTTTCTATCTCTCTCTATCTCTCTCTCACACACATACACACACATGCGCGCGCACGATACATACACACATGCGTGCGCACGCACACGCACAAGCATACACACGCACTCACACGCGTGCACATACACACACGGGAACACACACACACGCAAGAAAACACACACGCGTGCGCACACTGTCTCTCTCTCTCTCTCACACACACACACACACACACACACGAACACATATACACAAACATGTGCGCACACACATGCAGACGCACTTACACACACACACACACGCATGCACATGCACCCACACACACATGCACACACGCACGCACGTACGCACCCACACGTACACGCATACACTTATAGGCACACACACACGCGCGTGTATACACACAGACACACGCGCACACACACATACACACACATACACAGCCACACACATACACACACGGACACACGCACGCACAGATGCATGCACTAAAGCACGCCACTCGCACACACACACACACACACACACACACAATACACACAGGCACGCACGCACACGTGCGCACATACACACAGGCACACGCGCGCGAACACACATACGCAGCCACGCAAGCACGCAGGCAGGCACGCGCGCACACGCACACGCGGACACACGCACGCACGGATTCATGCACTAAAGCACGCCGCTCGCACACACACACACACACACAGTACACACAGGCGCGTATGCACATGTGCGCACACACACACACACACACACACACACACACACGTAAACACGCACTCGCATGCATACAAACATGCGCGTGCACACACAGACACACACACCCGCGCACCCATACACACACACGCGTGTGCACACTCAGTCACACACACACACACACAAAAAAAAACACACACACACACTCACACGTGCGCGCGTGCACACACACACACACACACGTGCAAGCACACATTCAGACACACACAAAAACACGAGTGCGTGTGCACACACACATACCACACGCACAGACACACACACACTCACACACACACACACATACACATACGCATACACACGCACACATACAAACTTGCGAACACAAGCATGCGCATGCGCGCAAACACACACAAACGCGTGCGCGCACACACACACACACTCACGCACGCACGACCACGCAGACACACGCACGCGAGCACACACACACGAACGCATACACACACAAACACGTAGGCACGCACTCACGCGAACACACACAAACACACATGCGCAGATACACACGCACACGCGTGCGCCCACACTTAGACACACACACACACAAACAAATGGGCACACACACAAAGACACACACACACACACACACACACGCAAGCACGCACGCATGCACTAACGCACGCTGCTCGCACACACACACACACACACACACACACGTGTGCACACACACACACACACACCTACACACACACGCACACGCATACACACACACACACACACCTACACACACATGCACAAACACACACGCACAGACACACACAGACGCCCACACACATGCACACAGACACGCACGCACTCGTGTGCACACAAACACGCACGTGCACACACATGCACACAGACACGCACACACACACACACACACGCGTGCGCATACTCTCTCGCACACATACAAAAACACACACACACACACACACACACGCGCGCGTGCACGCACACATATACACACACATACGAACACCCGCGCGCACGTGCGCTGACACACATACATACACACATGCGCGCACATACACGCACGCACACATGCACGCACAATCACATACAGACACACACACACACACACTCGCATACACAAACACGCATGCACACACACATACACACACTTACACACACACACACACTCACACGCACATACACACAAACAAATACACGTGCGCGCGTGAACACACACACAAACACACACACACACACACACACACACACACACACACGCGTGCACACACACACACACACATAAATAGTCATACACACGTGCGCACACACACACACACACACATATGCGCATGCACCCACACATACACACATATGCATACACACACACGTACGCACACACACACGCACACATACACTCACAGGCACACACGCGCACACACATACACACACACATACGCAGGCACGCGCACACACCCTCGCAGGCACGCGCAAGCACGCATGCATGCACTAACGCACGCCGCTCGCACACACAACACAAACACACACGTGCACATACACATACACGCCCACACACATACACACACACATACACACGCAAGTAAACACGCACTCGCGTGCACACAAACACGCGCTTCCACACACAGACACACACACGCACATACACACACACAGACACACGCCTGCGCATACTCAATCGCACACACACACACACACACACAAACTAACACACACACACACACACACACACACACACACACACACACACACAAACACGTGCGCACGCACGCACACGTGCGCACACACACACACATGCACGCAACATACAGACACACACATAAACACGTACGCGCGTTTGCATACGCACACACACGCACAGACACACACACACACACACACGCGCATACACAAACGCGCGTGTACACACACACGCACACACACAAACACGCACAAACAAGTGTGCGCGTGCGTGCAAACACGCACCCACTCACGCACGAACACACACACATAGGTACGCAGCCACGCACGCATGCGAACACACACAAACACACCTGTGCAGACACACACACACGCGTGCGTCCACTCTTAGACACACACACACACACACACAAATAAACAAACGCGCGCGCACACACGCACACACACACACACACGCATGCGCTTACTCATGCCGCTCGCACACACACACACACACACAATTACACACACGTGCGCACACACACACCCGGACACACACACACCCACACATACACACACGCACACACGCACTCGCGTGTACACAAACACGCACATGCAAACACAGACACAGACACACACGCACAAACACACATGCACACACACACACACACACGCGTGTGTACACTCTCACATGCACACACACACACACGCTTGTGCACACTCTCTCATGCACACACACACTCGTGCACACACACACACACACACAAACACACACGTGCGCATGCACACACATGCACACACATGCACACACACACAGACGCACACAGACACACACACACACACACACACACACACACACACACACGTGCGCGCACACACACGCACATACATACAAACACGCGTGCGCTCATATATACACTCACAAATACAAAAAAGCATGCACATACACGCGCACGCACACACACACACACACGCGCACACACGCACGCACGCACACACACACGCGCGCGCACACACACACTCGTGTGCAAACAAGCAAGCTCGTGCATACACAGACACACACAAACACGCACACACACACACGTGCACGTGCGCGGGCGCACACACGCGCACACACACACACATACACACACACACGTGCGCACACACATAAACTCACAAAAATGAAAACGCGCGCGCGCACCCACACACACACGCATACAAAAACGCGCGTGCACACACACACTCACACAAACACAAACACGCAGACACAAAAACGCGTGTGCGCGTACACACACACATACAAACACACACGCACTAACGCACGTATGCACGCATGCACGCGCACATACACACACACATGCGCGCACACAAACACACACATATACACGCACGCACGTAGGCACGCACGCACGTGTACACACGCACACACACCTGCGGAGACAAACACACGCGCGCGCGCGTACGCATTTACACACACACGTTCACACACACACATACACACACACACACTCAGGCACGCACGCGCGCACGCATGCACATAAACACACACACGCACGCACCTGCGCAGACACACACACACGTGCGCGCGCACACAGACACACACACACAAAAACACACGCGCACACACAGTCACATGCGTGCACGCGCGCACACCAACGCACGCGCACGCGCACACACACAGACACATACACACGAACACACACACACACACACACACACACACACACACACACACACACACACACACGTGTGCGCTCACTCTTACACACACACGTGCGCGCATATATAGATACACATACACACGAACACGAGCGCACGCGTGCGCGCATACACACACACACGCGTGCGCGCACATACACACACACACACACAGACACACACATACACACACACGCACAGACACCCAAGCACAGACATGCACACATACGCGCACACAAAAACATACGCGCGCGCGTGCGCGTACCCACTCTATCTCTTACACACTCACGCACGCACACACATACACAAACACGTGCGTGCACACAAACACATGCGTACGCGTGCATATGCTCTTACACACACATACACACACGCATACACAAATGCGCGTACACACACACACACTCACTCACACGCACACACACACACACGTGTGCGCACACACACACACACACATACAAACACATGCGTGCGCGTGCATACACAAAAACACGCGCGCGCGTGCACACACACACACATAAACACTCATACACACAAGCACACACACACACACACACACACGTGTACACAGGCGCGCGCACACACACACACGCAAACACACACGCGCATGTATACACAGGCACACACACACACATAGACAGACTCACACGCACACACACACACACACACACGTGTGCACGCACACACACGCATGCACATAGAAACACATGTGTGCGTACATATACACTCACAAATACGAAAATGCGCGCGCATAAACACACACACGCAAACACACTCACACACGCACACAGGCACTCACGTGCAAACAAACACGCTCGTACACACACAGAAATACACGCGCGCGCGCACACACACACGTGCGCGCCCACGCACACGCACACACACACACATACACACACACACACGTTCGCGCACACATACACTCACGAACACGAAAACACACGCGCGCGCACCCACGCACACACACGTGCGCGCCCACACGCACGCACACACACACACATGCGCGCTCACATACACTCACGAAAACGAAAACGCGCGCGCCCACCCATACAAACGCGCGTGCACACACACACACGCACACACAAACACAAACACCGCACACAAAAACGCGCGTGTGTGCTAACGTACACACGCGTGTGCGTAAACACACATACATACAAACACACGCACACACTAACGCACGTACGTACGCACGCACGCAGACACACACACATACATAAACACGTGCGCGCACACAAACACACACATATACACGCATGCATGCATACACACGCACACACCAGCGGAGACACACACACACGCGCGGACGTGTTTACACGCACACGTTCGCATACACACACACACACACACACACACACACAGGCACGCACACACGCACACCAACACAGACACACACACACACACATAAACACACACGCGCACGCACACACACAGACACATACACACGAACACACACACACATATACACGCACACACATACGCGCACACACACACACACACACGCGCGCACGCGTGCGCTCACTCTTACACACACACACATGTGCGCACACACACATGCATACACACACGTGCGCACACACTTAGATACACATACACACAAACACGAGCGCACGCGTGCACGCCTACACACACACGCACGCGTGGGCGCACATACACACACAGACACGCACACACAAACACCTACAGACACCTAAGCACAAACACCCAAACACACGCGCGCACCCACAGACGCGCGTGCACGCGTGCACGTGCACACACAAACACACACGCGCGTGCATGCGCATACACACTCTATCTCACACACACTCACACACGCACACACATATACACACGCATGCACATACACTCACACACACATGCACGCACGCACGCACGCTCGTACGCACACACACACACACGCACGCATACAATCACAGGCACACACACGCGTGCAGGTATACACAAATAGACACACGCGCGCACACACGCACACACGCACGCAGGCACGCGCACACACAGTGAGACACACAAACACACGCGTGCACACATAAACACACGCGCGCGCACACATACACACACGCGTGCGCACGCTCTATCACACACACACACACACCAACACGTGCGCGCACACACAAGCGTACAAACACAAACACAAACACGCGCACACAAGAATGCGTGTGTGTGCAAACACAAACACACGTGTGCACACACACACACAGTCACGCACGCACTCACGCGCACACACGCAGGCACTCACGCACACACACGCATGCACTCACAGTCACACACCGACCGCACGTGTGCACACATACGCGCAGACACGCGCACACACATACACACACGCGCGCGTGCGCACACTCAATCACACACACACACACAGAGATACACACACACCCACACAAACACACACCCACAAATATGCGCGCATACACACGTGCACATACACACAGACGTGCACGCACACATACAGACATACACACAAACATACGCGCTCGTGTGCACACACACACACGCACGTGCACAGGCACACGCACACACACGCATACACTAACGCGTGTGTACACACACACGCACACACCAATGCGCGTGCACGCACGGACACACAAGCACACACGCATACACACACACATGCGCACACATATACACTCACAAATACAAAAATGCGCGTGCGCACACCCAAACACACACGCATACACAAACGTGCGTGCACACACACACACACACGCAAGCAGACAAACACAAACACGCGCGTGCGCGCTAACATACACACTCGTGCGCGTACACACACACACACATACAAACACACACGCACTCACGCACGTTCGCACACATGCAAGCCGACGCACACACACACACACGTGCGCGCACACAAACACACACATATACACGCAGGCATGCACGCACGCACGCACTCGCACAAACACACACACATGCACAGACACACACACACACACACACACACGCGTGCGCGCGCTTACGCATAAATGTTCGCGCACACACACACACACGCAGGCACGCACGTAAGCACGTTCGCACACACACACACACACACACGCACCTGCGCAGACACACACACACACACACACACGTGCGCACGCGCACAGCCACACACACAAACACACGCGCGCACACACAGACACATGCGTCTGTGCACACACCAACACACACGCGTACGCACACACACAGACACATACACACGAACACACACACACACACGCACAGACACATACACGCATACACACACACGCATGCGCACACTCTCACACACACACACAAACACACACACGCACACAGACACACACGCATGCGCAGACAGGCATGCACACACAAACACACGTGCGTGCAGACATACACACACATACACGCGAACACGAGCGCACGCGTGCGCGCTTACACACACACGCGTGCGTGCACATACACACACACGGACACGCACGCACGCACACGCGCGTGCGCACACTTTCTATCTCTCTCTCTCTTTCACACACACACACACACACATGCGCGCGCACGACACTCACAAACATGCGCGGGCACGCACACACACAAACATACACACGCACACACACGCGTGCACACACACACGCGTGCACATACACACACGGACACACACACACATGCAAGCAAACACACACGCGTGTGCATACAGACACACACACACACACACTCTCTCTCACACACACACGCACACATATACACAAACACGTGCGCACACACACACACATGCGTGCCCACGTGCAAACACACTTACGCACACACAGATGCATGCGCATGCACCCACACACACATGGACACACGCACGCACGTACACACACACACGAATAAACTTACAGGCACACACACGCGTGCATGTATACACACAGACACAAGCACGCACACACATATACACACCCATACGCAGCCACCCAGGCACGCTAGCAACCACACGCGCACACACACACACACGGACACACGCACGCACGGTTCCATGCACTAACGCACGCCGCTCGCACACACACACACACAGGCGCGTACGCACACATGCACACATACACACACACACGCGCACACACACACACGCACATACACACGCACGTACACACGCACTCGCATGCACACAAACACGCGCGTGCGCACTTAGACACACACACGCACACAAAGACACACACGCGCGTGCGCACACTCACTCACACACTCACAAACACACACACACACACACACACACACACACACACACGTGCGCGCGTGCCCACCCGCATACACACACACACACGTGCAAGCATACATTCAGACACACACAAAAACACGCGCGCGTGTGTGTACAGACACACACACACACACACTAACAGACACACACACACGCATACACAAAAGCGCGTGTACACACACACACGCACAAACACACACACACACGCATACACAAACACGCGTGTACACACACACGCACACATACAAACTCGCGCACACAAGCATGCGCGTGCACGCAAACAAACACACACGCATGCGCACACACACACACACACATTCACGCATGCACGACCACATCCACACACGCACGCGAGCACACACACACACACACACTCACACACACACACAAGCAAGCACACACACATAAACACGCAGGCACGCACTCACGTGAACACACACAAACTCTCTCTCGCACACACACAAATACACACACACACGTGTGCACACACACACACACTCACACGCAAACGAACACATGTGTGCACGTGCGTTGACCCACACACACACACACACATGCGCACATATACACACACCCTCACATGCAAGCACACACACGTACAGACACACACACACACACACTCGCATACACAAACGCGCGTGCACACTCACATACACACACACACATACACACTCACACGCACACACACACGCGTACACACACACACACACAAAGAGATACGCGTGCGTGCACGCACACACACAGACACACACACGCACACACGCACTCGCGTGCAAACACGCTCGTGAACACACAGACACTCACACGCGCGCACACACACACACGTGGGAAGGGCATGCACGCGCGCATACACACACACGTGCGGGCGCACACACACACACATACACACACACGTGCGCGCATATATACACTCACAAATACAAAAACGCGCGCGCGCAAACCCAGACACTCACGCATACACAAATGTGCGCGCACACAAACACACACACGCACACACCTGCGCAGACACACACAAACATGTGTGCGCGCACACAGACACACACACAAACACACGCGCGCACAAACAGTCACATGCGTGCGTGCGCGCACACACACACAGGCACATACACACGAACACACACACACACGCACACACACGCACACACACTTGCGTGCGCACACTACTACGCACACACAGAAATACAAACACACAAACACACAGACCCACATATGCGCACACACACATGCACACACACACGTGCGCGCACATTTAGATACACATACACACGAACACGAGCGCACGCGTGCACGCATATACACAGACACACACGCGTGCGCGCATACACACACACACACACACGCGTGCGTGCACATACACACACACGGACACACACACACAAGCACAAACACCCAAGCACAGACACACACACACGCGCTCGCGTGCACAAACACACGCACGCGCGTGCGCATACACACTCTATCTCACACACACTCACACACGCACACACATACACAAACACGTGCGCGCACAAAAACACATGCGCGCGCACGTGCATACGCACATACACACACACACACATGCATACACAAACGCGCGTACACACACACACGCACACACAAATGCGCGTGCACGCACGCACACACAGATGTGCGCGCGCACACACAAGCACACACGCATAAACACACACGTGCGCGCACATATACACTCACAAATACAAAAATGCGCATGCGCACACCCAAACACACACGCATACACAAATGTGCGTGCACACACACACACACAAGCACACAGACACAAACACGAGAACACAAACACGCGCGTGCGCGCTAACATACACACTCGTGCGCGTACACACACACATAAAAACACACACGCACTCACGCACGTTCGCAGGCATGCAAGCCCACGCACACACACACACACACACGTGCGCGCACACAAACACACACATATACACGCATGCACGCACTCGCACAAACACACACACATGCGCAGACACACACACAAACACGCGCGTGTGCGCTTACACATAAACGTTCGCGCACACACACACACGCAGGCACACACGCAAGCACGTTCGCACACACACACACACACACGCACCTGCGCAGACACACACACACACGTGCGCACACGCACAGCCACACACACAAACACACGCGCGCAAACACAGACACATGCGTCCGTGCACACACCAACACACGCGCGTGCGCACACACGCAGACACATACACACGAACACACACACACACGCACAGACACATACACGCATACACACACACACACACACACACGCGTGCGCACACTCTCACACACATACACAAACACACACACGCACACAGACACACACACACACACATGCGCAGACATGCATGCACAAACAAACACACATGCGTGCAGACATACACAGACATACACACGAACACGAGCGCATGCGTGCGCGAATACACACACACACGTGCGTGCACATACACACACACGGACACGCACGCACGCACACGCGCGTGCGCTCACTTTCTATCTCTCTCTCTTTCACACACATACACACACAAATGCGCGCGCACGACACTCACAAACATGCGCGGGCACGCACACACACAAACATACACACGCGCACACGCACACGCGTGCACATACACACACGGACACACACACACACAAGCAAACACACGCGCGTGTGCATACACACACACTCTCTCTCTCTCACACACACGCACACACATACACAAACACGTGCGCACACACACACACATGCGCGCCCACGTGCAAACACACTTACACACACACAGATGCATGCGCATGCACCCACACACACATGCATACACGCACGCACGTACGCACACACACACACACACACATACGAATACACTTACAGGCACACACACGCGTGCGTGTATACACACAGACACAAGCGCGCACACACATATACACACACATACGCAACCACCCAGGCACACATGCAACCACGCGCGCGCACACACTCACACACACGGACACATGCACACACGGTTCCATGCACTAATGCACGCTGCTCACACACACACACACACAGTACACACAGGCGCGTACGCACACATGCACACATACACACACACACGCACACACACACATACACATGCACGTACACACGCACTCGCGTGCACACAAACACGCGCGTGCGTACGCAGACACACACACGCACACAAAGACACACGCGCGCGTGCACAGACTCACACACACACACACACACACACAAACAAACACACACACACAAACACACACACCCACACGTGTGCGCGTGCACACACACACACACACGTGCAAGCACACATTCAGGCACACACACACGCATAGACACACACACACGCATACACAAAAGCGCGTGTACAGACACACACACACGCACAGACACACACACACACGCATACACAAACACGCGTGTACACACACACACACACATACAAACTCGCGCACACAAGCATGCACGTGCACGCAAACAAACACACACGCATGCGCACCCACACACACACACACTCACGCACGCACGACCACATGCACACACGCACACGAGCACACACACACACACACACACACATAAGCAAGCACCCGCACATAAACACGCAAGCACACACTCACGCGAACACACACAAACTCACCTGCGCAGACACACACGCACACGCGTGCACCCACACTTAGACACACACACACAAACAAACGGGCGCATACACAAAGATACACACACACACGCGCACACATGCACGCACACACACACACACACACATGCACACAGACACACACACACACACACACGCGCGTGCGCACTCTCTCTCGCACACACACAAATACACACACACACGTGTGCATACGCACACACACACTCACACACAAACGAACACGTGCGTGCACGTGCGCTGACACACACACACACGCATGCGCGCACATACACACACCCTCACATGCACGCACACACACGTACAGACACACACACACACACACACACACACTCGCATACACAAACGCGCGTGCACACACACATACACACACACATACACACTCACACGCACACACACACGCGTGCACACACACACACACAAACAGACATGCGCGCGTGCATGCACACACACAGAGATACACACACGCACACACGCACTCGTGTGCAAACAAACACGCTCGTGAACACACAGACACTCACACGCGCGCACGCACACACACACACACACACGTGCGTGCACATATACACTCACAAATACAAAAACACGCGCGCGCACACCCAGAAACACACACGCGCGTGCGTGCACATACACACACACGGACACACACACACACACACAAGCGCGCACACACACACACACACGCACACTTGCGTGCACAAACACGCACGCGCGCGCGTGCGCATACACACTCTATCTCACACACACTCATACACGCACACACATACACAAACACATGCGCGCACAAAAACACATGCGCGCGCACGTGCATACGCCCATACACACACACATGCATACACAAACCCGCGTACACACACACACACACACTCACGCGTGCGCACACTCAATCACTCACGCGTACAGACACACACACAAACACACGCACACAAGCATGCGCGTGCGCACAAACACACACACGCATGCGCACACACAAACACACTCACGCACGCACGACCGCACGAACGCACGCACTCACGCACACACGCATACACACACACACACACACGTGTGTGCACACTCAATCACACACACATACACACACACACACACACACACAGAAACACACACACACACACACAAACACACACACATGCACATGTGCACGCGCATACACCTACGCACACACACATACACACGTGCACGCACACACACAGACACACATAACAACACGCGCGCGCGTGTGCACACACACAGATACAAACGCGCGTGTGCACACACACACAAGCACACACAAACGTGCGTGCACGCACGCACACACATACACACACACGTGCGCGCACATATACACTCACAAATACAAAAACACGCGCACGCACACCCAAACACACACGCATATAGAAACACGCGTGTACACACCCACACACGCACACAAACACAAACACGCACACACAAAAACACGTGTGCGCGCTAACGTACAGACACAAACACACACATATTAATGCAGGTACGCACGCACGCACGCACACACACACACACACACACGTGCGCACACACAAACACACACATATACACGCACGCGCACAAACACACACACCTGCAGAGACGCAAACACCCATGCGCGTGTGCGCACTTACACTCAAACGTTCGCAGACACACACACACACAGGCACGCAGGCAAGCGCGCGCACACACAAACACAAACACACGTGCGCGCGCACACAGCCACACACACAAAAACACGCACGCATACACAGACACATGCGTGCACGCACACACCAACACACGCGCACGCGCATACACACAGACACATACACACGAACACACACACACGCGCACACACATACATGCACAAACACACGCGTGCGCGCATTCTCACACACACAAACACACACACACATAGACACACACATGCGCAGACACACATGTACACACACACGTGCACACAAACTTACACACACATACACACAAACACGAGCGCACGCGTCTGCGCATACACATGTACACACACGCGTGCGCGCACATACACACATACACGCACGCACGCACGACCGCACGCATGCGCTCACGCACACATACAGGCATACACGCATACACACACACACGCGCGCGCGTGTGCACACTCAATCACACACACGCACACACAAACACACACACACACACACACGCAAACACACACATACACACACGTGCGCGGGCATACACCCGCGCACACACACATACACATGTGCACGCACACATACAGACACACACACAAACACGCGCGCGCGTGTGCACACACACACACACAAACGCACGTGTACACTCACAAATACAAAAACGCGCGTGCGCACACCCAGACACACACGCATACACAAACACGCGTGTACACACCCAGACACGCACACAAACACAAACACGCGCGTGCGCGTACACACACGCACACATACAAACACACACGCACTAACGCATGTATGCACGCACGCACACACACACACACACACGTTTGCGCACACAAACACACACATATACACGCACGCACGCACGTGCTCCAACACACACACCTGCGTAGATACAAACACCCACGCACGCGTGCGCACTTAGGCTCAAACGTTCGCACACACATACACATACACACACGCGTGCATTTAGGCATGCACGCGCGCGCACAAATAAATACACACACGTGCGCGCGCACACAACCACACACACAAACACACGCGTGCATACACAGACACATGCTTGCACGCACACACCAACACACGCGCACGCGCACACACACAGACACATACACACGAACACACACACACACGTACACACACATACACGCACAAACACACGCGTGCGCACACTCACACACACACACACACACACACAAACACACACACAGACACACACATATGCACCGACACACATGTACACCAACACGTGCGCACAGACGTACACACACATACACACGAACAAGAGCGCATGCGTGCATGCATGCACACGCAAACACACATGTGCGCGCACATACACACACACACACACACACACAGACATGCACGCACACACATGCACAAACACGCACACACACACACACACGCACACACAGACGCGCCTGCACACACACGCACACACAAACAGATACACGCGAGCGTGCGCATTCAAACTCTCTCTCACACACACTCACACACGCACAGACATACACAAACATGTGCGCGCGCAAAGACACATGTGCGCACGTGCATACACACTTACACACACACATGCATGCGCACAAACCCACACACTCACATGCACGCACGCACGCACGTACGCACGCACACACGAACACATACACTCACAGGCACACACGCGCGCGCGTGTATACTCACAGACACACACGCGCACACACACGTACACACACACATACGCAGGCACGCACGCAGACACGCGCATGCACACACAACAGACACACACGCGTACACACACACACACGCACATACACACACACGGACACACACACACACACACACGCATACACACGCACGTAGAAACGCACTCGCGTGCACACAAACACGTGCGTGCACACACCGACACACACACACACACATGCACACACACACGCACGCGTGCACACACTCTATCACACACACACAAACACGTGCGCACGCGCACTTACATACACACGCATGTGCATGCACCCACACACATGCACGCACGCACGCACGTACACACACGCGCGCACGCATACGCTCACAGGCACACACATGCACGCGTGTATACGCGTAGACAGACACACATACATACAAATACACACACACATACGCAGGCACGCGCACACATATACAGACACACACACACACGCGCGCGCATACGCACTCATAGGCACACACACACGCGCGTGTATACACACAGACAAACGCTCGCACACACACATATACACACACATACGCACGCACGCGCATACACATACACAGACACACACACGCACGCATGCATGCACTAACGCACGCCGCTCGCACACTCACACACACACAACAGACACACGCACGTACGCACACATACGCACATACACACATACACACATACACACGCGCACACACACACGCATCCACACGCACGCAAAAACGCACTCGCGTGCACACAAGCACGCGCGTGCACACACCGACACACACACGCACACACACACACACACGTACGCACACTCTATCTCACACACACACACACACACACACACACACACACACACACAAACACAGGTGCGCGCGCACACACGCATGTGCAGGCACACATACAGATACACACAAAAACACGCGCACATAAGCATGCCCGGGCGCGCAAACACACACACGCGTGTACACACACACACACACTCACGCACACACACAGGCACACACACGCACACACATAAACACGCAGGCACACGAACACACACAAACACACCTGTGCAGACACACACACACAAACGCGTGCGCCCACTTTTAGACACACACACACAAACAAACGCGCGCGCGCACAATGACACGCACACACACACGCGCGCACGCGCACACGCATGCACTAACGCACCCCGCTCTCACACACACACATGCGTGCACACACACACAAACGCGCATACACACACACACGCACACACACACATACGCACGGACACAGACACGCACACACACACGCACACACGTGCATACAAACACGCACGTGAACACACAAACACACACGCACACACACATGCACACATAAACACACACAAACACACACGTGCGTGCGCACACACACGCACACGCACGCACACACGATCACGTGCGAGCACGTCCGCTGACACACACACGTGCGCACACATTATCACACGCACACATGCACGCACACACACAGATAGACACACACACTCGCATACATAACTGCGGGTGCACTTACGCACACACACACACGCGTGCATACGCACATACAAACGCGTGCGCGCGTTCACATGCACACATACACACACACACACACATAAACACTCATACACACACGCATACACACACGTGCGCACATGCGAGCACACGCATACACACACGCACTCGCGTGCACACGAATACGCCCGTGCACACACAGACACACAGACACACACGCATACACACACACGCACACACGCGCACACACACACACACACGTGCGCGCACACATACATTCACAAATACAAAAATGTGTGCGCGCACACTTACACACACACATATACACACACGCGGGTGCACACACAAACACGCACGCACACGCGCACATCTAAACACGTGTGCGCGTACACGCGCACACACACACACGCATGCATGCACACGCACACACATACACAGGCACCTACGAAGACACACACACACACACACACACGCACGTGCGCGCTTACACACACACATTCGCACACACACACACACACACACGCAGGCACGCACACACGCGCGCACACAATCACACACGCACGCACCTGCGCAGACACACACATAAACCCACGTGCGCGCACACACAGACACACACACTCACACGCACACACACACAAACAAATACACGCGCGCGCGTGCATACACACACACACACACACACGCGTGCACACACACACACACACATAAACAGTCATACACACACACATACGCGTGCGTACACGCGCACACACAAACACACATGCACACT
This sequence comes from Lathyrus sativus, assembly GCA_963859935.3. Classification (NCBI taxonomy): domain Eukaryota; kingdom Viridiplantae; phylum Streptophyta; class Magnoliopsida; order Fabales; family Fabaceae; genus Lathyrus; species Lathyrus sativus. Next base: position 215,589 of record CAWUDS030001141.1, read on the forward strand.
CACATGTGCGCGCGTGCGAACACACTTACACATACATACACACACGCATGTGCACGCACCCACACACACACACACATATGCACACACGCACACATATGCACACACACACACACATATGTACACACACACACGCACACAGACAGACACACACACACACCCACTAACGCACGCACGCACGAACACACACACACACACACACACACACACACATAGGTACGCAGCCACGCACGCATGCGAACAGACACAAACACACCTGTGCAGACACACACACAAACGCGTGCGCCCACTCTTAGACACACACACACTCACACACAAACAAACGCGCGCGCACACAAAGACACACACACACACACACACACACGCACGCACGCACTTACGCATGCCGCTCGCACACACACACACACGCACACACACACACGCACAACTGCACACGCGTGCATACACACACACGCACACACACACACACACGGACACACACATACGCACACATACACACACGCACTCGCGTGTACACAAACTCGCACATGAACACACAGACACAGACACACACGCACATACACATGCACACACACACACACACACACACACTCACACGCGCGTGTGCACACTCTCACATGCACACACACACACACACGCGTGTGCACACTCTCTCATGCACACACACACACACTCGTGCACGCACACACACGCAAACACACACGCGCGCATGCACACATACACACACACACACACATACAGACACACACACACACACACACGTACATACTCACAAATACAAAAATGCATGCACACACACACACGCGCACACACGCACTCGTGTGCAAACAAACAAGCTCGTGCACACTCAGACACACACAAACGCGCACACACACACGTGCACGTGCACGGGCGCACACACGCACACACACACACATACACACACACACACACGTGCACGCACACATACACTCACAAATACGAAAACGCGCGTGCGCACACCCACCCACACACACACATACAAAAACACGCGTGCACACACACACTCACACAAACACAAACACGCGGAAACAAAAACGCGCGTGCACGTACACACACACACATACAAACACACACGCACTAACGCACGTACGCACGCACGCACACGCACATACACACACACGTGCGCGCACACAAACACACACATAAACACGCACGCACGTAGGCACGCACGCACACGTACACACGCACACACCCCTGCGGAGACACAAACACGCGCGCGTGCGTGCGCATTTACACACACACACACACACACACACTCAGGCATGCATGCGCGCACACATGCACACAAACACACACACACGCACCTGCACAGACACACACACACACGTGCGCGCGCACACAGACACACGCGTGCACGCGCGCACACCAACACACGCGCGCGCGCGCACACACGGACACATACACACGAACACACACACACACACACACGCACACACACACGTGTGCGCTCACTCTTACACATACACGTGCGCGCACATATAGATACACATACACACGAACACGAGCGCACATGTGCACGCATACAGACATACACACACGTGCGCGCACATAAACTCACACACACACAGACACCCAAGCACAGACACGCACACACACGCGCACACACAAACATACGCGCGCATGCGTGCGCATACCCACTCTATCTCACACACACTCACACACGCACACACATACACAAACACGTGCGCGCATACAAACACATGCGTACGCGTGCATACGCTCTTACACACACACACGCATACACAAATGCGCATACACACACACACACACAGTCACTCACACGCACACACACGTGTGCACACACACACACACACAAATACACGTGCGCGCCTGAACACGCACACACACACACACATAAACACTCATAGACACAAGCACACACACATACGCGTGCGCACAGGCACACACACACACGCAAACACACACACGCATGTACACACAGGCACACACACACACACATAGACAGACACACACGCACACACACGCACACACACACACACACACGTGTGCGCGCACACACACGCATGCACATAGAAACACACGTGCGGGTACATATACACTCACAAATACGAAAATGCGCGGGCATACACACACACACGCAAACACACTCGCACACGCACACACACGCTCACGTGCAAACAAACACGCTCTTGCACACACAGACACACACACGCGCGCGCGCGCACACACGTGCGCGCACACACACACAAACACACACACATACACACACACACACGTGCGCGCACACATACACTCACGAATACGAAAACGCGCGCACGTACACCCTCACACACACACGCATACACAAACGCGCGTGCACACACACACACACGCACACTCACACACGCACACACATACACACACGCATACACATGCACTCACACACACACATGCACGCACGCACGCACGCTCGTACGCACGCGCACACACACACACGCACGCACGCATACAATCACAGGCACACGCACGCGCGCAGGTATACACAAACAGACACACGCACGCGCACACACATACACACACACACACGCACGCAGGCACGCACACACACACAGAGACACAAAAACACACGCGTGCACACATACACACACACGCGCGCACACATGCACACACGCGTGCGCCCGCTCTATCACACACACATACACAAACACACACACCCACAAGTGAACGCACACACACAAGCGTACAGACACAAATACAAACACACGCACACAAGCATGCGCGTGCGCGCAAAGACAAACACGCGTGTGCACACGCACACACACACTCACGCACGACCGCACGCACGCACTCACACACACATATATGCAGACACGCGCACACACACACACACACACACACGCGTGCACACACCCAGAAACACACACACACAAACACAAACACACATACCCACAAGTGCGCGCGCATACGCATGCGCACACACACACACACACACACACGTGCACGCACACATACATACACACACACAAACATGCGCGCTCGTGTGTACACACACACACACACGAACGCGCACAGGCACACGCATACACTAACGCGTGTGTACACACATACCACGCATACACAAATGCGCGTGCGTGCACACATACACAGACGTGCGTGCGAACACATAAGCACACACGCATACACACACACGTGCGCGCACATATACACTCACAAATACAAAAATGCGTGCGCGCACACCCAAACAAACACGCATACACAAACATGCATGCACACACACACACACAAGCACACAAACACAAACACGAGAACACAAACACGCGCGTGCGCGCTATCATACACACTCGTGCGCGTACACACACATATACAAACACACACACACACTCACGCACGTTCGCACGCACGCAAGCCCATGCACACACACACACACACACGTGCGCGCATACAAACACAAACATATACAAGCACGCATGCACGTACGCACTCGCACACACACACACACATGCGCATACACACACACGTGCGCGCTTGCACATAAACGTTCGCGCACACACACACACACATGCAGGCACGCACGCAAGCACGTTCGCACACACACACACACGCACACGCACCTGCACAGACACACACACACACGTGCGAACGCGCGAACACACAGACACATGCGTCCGTGCACACACCAACACACGCGCGTGCGCACGCACACAGACACATACACACGAACACACACACACGCACACACACATACAAGCACACACACACACACGCGCGCGTGCTCACACTCACACACACACACAAACACACACATGCACACAGACACACACACATGCGCAAACACGCATGCACACACAAACACACGTGCGTGCAGACATACACACACATACACACGAACACGAGCGCACGCGTGCACGCATACACATACACACACACGTGCGCGCACATACACACACACACATGTGCGCGCACGACACTCACAAACATGCGCGGGTACGCACACACACAAACATACACACGCACACACACGCGTGCACACACACACGTGTGCACACACACACGTGTGCACATACACACACGGACAAACACACACACAAGCAAACACACACACGTGCGCATACACACACACTCTCTCTCTCTCACACACACACGTACACACATACACAAACACGTGCGCACACACACACACATGCACGCCCATGTGCAAACACACTTACGCACACACATATGCATGCGCATGCACCCACACACACATGCAGATACGCACGCACGTACGTACACACACACACACGAATACACTTACAGGAACACACACGTGTGCGTATATACACACAGACACAAGCGCGCACACACATATACACACACATACGCAGCCACCCATGCACGCATGCAACCACGCGCGCACACACACACACACACACACACGCACGCACGAATCCATGCACTAACGCACGCCGCTCGCACACACACACACACACAGTACACACAGGCGCGTACGCACACATGCACACATACATACACACGCACACACAAACACACATACTCACGCACGTACACACGCACTCGCGTGCATACAAACACGTGCGTGCGCATGCCGACACACACACGCACACAAAGACACACACGCGCGTGCGCACACTCTCACACACACACAAACACACACACACACACACCGACACGTGCGCGCGTGCACACACGCACGCACGCACACACACACACACGTGCAAGCACACATTCAGACACACAAAAAAACACGCGCGCGTGTGTGCACAGACACACACACACATATATACACAAAAGCGCGTGTACACACACGCACACGCACAGACACACACACACACACATACACAAACACGCGTGTACACACACATACACAATCACACATACAAACTCGCGCACACAAGCATGCGCATGCACGCAAACAAACACACACGCGTGCAAACACACACACACACACACACACACACACACACACACACACACTCACGCACGCACGACCGTACGCGCACACGCACGCGAGCGCACACACACACAAGTAAGCACACACACACATAAACACGCAGGCACGCACTCACGCGAACACACACAAACTCACCTGCGCAGACACACAAGCACACGCGTGCGCCCACACTAAGACACACACACAAACAAACGGGCGCTTACACAAAGACACACACACACACGCACGCGCGCACACACACACACACACACACACACAGACGCATACACAAACACAGACGCACACACACACACACACACGCGCACGGACACACAGAGACGCACACACACAAACACATGCACACACACACACGCGTGCACACAAACACGCACATGCACACACAGACACACACACACACGCACACACACATGCACACATACACGGACACACACACGCGTGCGCACTCTCTCTCGCCCACACACAAATACACACACACACGTGTGCACGCGCACACACAAACGAACACGTGCATGCACGTGCGCTGACACACACACACACACACGCCTGCGCGCACATACCCACACCCGTACATGCATGCACACACACGTACAGACATACACACACACACACACTCGCATACACAAACGTGCATGCACACACACATACACACACACATACACACTCACACACACACACACGCGCGTGCACACACACACAAACGCATGCACACACGCACACACACTCTCACACGCACACACACACGCGTGCACACACAAACACGTGCGTGCACAAAAACACATGCGTGTACACACACACACATGCACATACACACACATGCATACACACACATGCATACACAAACATATGCATACGCACATACACACACACACACACACGCCTACACAAACGCGCGTATACACACACACACACACACACTCACGCGTGCGCATATTCAATCACTCACGCGTACAGACACACACACAAACACGCAAACACAACCATGCGCGTGCGCACAAACACACACACGCATGCGCACACACACACACTCACGCACACACGACCGCACGCACGCACGCACTCACGCACACATACACACACACGCGCATACACACACACACACACACCCGCGCATGCGCACACTCAATCACACACACACACACACACCCACACGTGCGCGCACATACACCCGCGCACACACACATATACACGTGCACGTACACATACACACACACACACATAACAACACACGCGCGTGTGTGCACACACACAGACACAAACGCGCGTGTGCATACATACACAAGCACACATAAATGTGCGTGCGCGCACGCACACACATACACACACACACACACGTGGGCGCACATATACACTCACAAATACAAAAACACGCGCGCGCACACCCAGACACACACGCATATAGAAACATGCGTGTACACACCCACACACACACACAAACACAAACACACGCACACAAAAATGCGCGTGGGCGCTAACGTACACACACACACACATACAAACACACACGCATTAACGCAGGTACACACGCACGCACGCTCACGCACACACACACATGTGCGCATACACAAACACACACATATACACGCACGCACGCGCACAAACACACACACACCAGCGGAGACACAAACACCCGTGCGCGCTTACACTCAAACGTTCACACATACACACACACACACACACACACACACACACACATATGCAGGCACGCAAGCAAGCGCGCGCACACAAACATAAGCACACGTGCGCGCGCACACAACCACACACACAAACACACGCACGCATACACAGACACATGCGTGCGCGCACACACCAACACAAGCGCACGCGCACACACACGCGCACACACACAGACACATACACACGAACACACACACACGCACACACACATACACGCACAAACACACACGTGCACACACTCTCACACATACAAACACACACACACAGACACACACACACACATGCGCAGACACACATGTACACACACACACGTGCACACAAACGTACACACACATACACACGAACACGAGCGCACGCGTCCGCGCATACACACGTACACACACGCGTGGGTGCACATACACACACACACGCACGCACGACCGCTCGCATGCACTCACACACACATACACGCACACACGCATACACACACACACACGTGCGCACACTCAGTCACACACTCACACACACACACAAACACACACACACACACACAAACACACACATAAACACGTGTGTGCGCGCATACACCCGCGCACACACACATACGCACGTGCACGCACACATACAGACACACACACAAACACGCGTGTGCGTGTGCACACACACACACACACACAAATGCACGTGTACACACACACACACAAGCACAGACAAACGCGCGTGCACGCACACACACACACACACGCGTGCGCACACATATACACTCACAAATACAAAAACGCGCGCGCGCACACCCAGAGACACACGCATACACAAACACGCATGTACACACCCATACACGCACACAAACACAAACACACGCGCACAAAAACGCGCGTGCGCGTACTCACACACACATACAAACACACACACACTAACGCACGTACGCACGCACGCACACACACACACATGTGTGCACACACAAACACACACATATACACGCACGCACGCGCACAAACACACCCACCTGCGGAGACACAAACACCCGCGCGCGTGCGCGCTTACGCTCAAACGCTCTTACACATACACACACACACGCAGGCACGCACGCACGCGCGCGCAAACACAAACACACACACACACACACACACACGTGAGCGCGCACACAGCCACACACACAAACACATGCACGCATACACAGACACATGCGTGCGCGCACACACCAAGACACGCGCACGCACACACACACAGACACATACACACGAACACATACACACACACACACACATATACACGCACAAACGCACGTGTGCGCACACTCTCACACACACACAAACACACACACATATGCGCAGACACACATGTACACCAACACGTGCGTACAGACGTACACACACATACACACGAACAAGAGCGCACGCGTGCACGCACATGCACGCACACACACGCACAAAAACGCACACACACACGCACACACAGACGCGCCTGCACACACACCCACACACAAACACATACGCGCGAGCGTGCGCATTCAAACTCTCTCTCACACACACTCACACACGCACAGACATACAAAAACCTGTGCGCGCACAAAAACACATGCGCGCGTGCCTACGCACTTACACACACACATGCATGCGCACGCACCCACACACTCACATGCACGCACACACGCACGTACGCACAGACACACGAACGCATACACTCACAGGCACACACGCGCGCGCGTGTATACACACAGACACACACACACACACACACGTAGACACACATACGCAAGCACGCACGCAGGCACGCGCATACACACACAACAGACACACACGCGTACGCACACACACGCACATATACACACACGGACACACACACACACACACAGACAAGCATACACACACACGAAGACACGCACTCGCGTGCACACACCGACACACACACGCGCACACACACACAAACACACACACACACACGTGTGCGCGTGCACATGCACCCACACACACACATGCACACACGCACGTACACACACACACACGCACACATACGCTCACAGGCACACACATGCGTGCGTGTATACGCATAGACAGGTACACACACAGACAAATACACACACACACACATACGCAGGCACGCGCACACATGTATAGACACACACACACACACACACACGCATACGCACTCACAGGCACACACACGCGCGCGTGTATACACACAGACACACGCTCGTACACACACATACGCAGGCACGCGCATACACATACTCAGACACACACACGCACGCATGCATGCACTAATGCACGCTGCTCGCACACTCACACACACACAACAGACACACACGCGTACGCACACACACGCACATACACACACACGGACACACGCGCACACACACACACACACACACAAGCATCCACACGCACGCAAACACGCACTCACGTGCACACAAACACGCGCGTGCACACACCGACACACACACACACAGGCGCGCGCGTGCCGAAACTCTATCACACACACACAAACACGTGCGCGCGCACACACGCATGTGCACGCACACATACAGACACACACAAAAACACGCGCACACAAGCATGCGTGTGCGTGCAAACACACGCATGCGTGTACACACACTCACGCACGCACACAGGCACACACACGCACACACATAAACACGCAGGCACACGAACACACACAAACACACCTGCACAGACACACACACAAACGCGTGCGCCCACACTTAGACACACACAAACAAACAAACGCGCGCGCACACAATGACACGTACACACACACACACGCGCGCACGCGCACACGCATGCACTGACGCACGCCGCTCTCTCTCTCACACACACACACACATACACATACACGCACACACACACACGCACGGACCCAGATACTCAGACAAACACGCACACGCGTGCATACAAACACGCACGTGCATACACAGACACACACACACACACATGCACACATACACACACACAAACACACACGTGCGTGCGCACACACATGCACACGCACGTACAACAATCACAAGCGAGCACGTCCGCTGACACAGACACGTGCGCGCACATTATTACACGCACACATGCACGCACACACACGGACAGACACACACACACACTCACACACACACACTCGCATACATAATCGCGCGTGCACTTACGCATACACACACGCGGGTGCATACACACATACAAACGCGTGCTCGTGTTCACACGCACACACATAAACACTCATACACACACGCACACACACACGTGCGCACATGCGCACACACAGACACACACGCACTCGCGTGCACGCACACACACACACAGGCACATAGACACACACGCACGCACACACACACACACACACACTCACGTGCGCGCACACATACACTCACAAATACGAAAATGCATGCGCGCACACTTATGCACACACGCATACACAAACGCGCGTGCACACACAAACACGCACATACAAAAACGCGCGTGCGCACAAATATACACACGTGCACACACGTACACGCGCACACACACACACACGCATGCATGCACACGCACACACATACACAGACACACATGCGCGCACACAAACACACACATAACGCACACACGCATACACGCACGCATGCACTAGCGCACGCCACTCGCACACACATACACACACACACGCACAAACATACACACGTAGACACACACACACACGTATACACACACCCACACGTACACAGACACAGACGCGTGCGCACACACACAAGTGCACACACACGAACATGCACACACGCACACACGAATGCACTCACACAAACACATACACACACTCGTGTGCACACAAATACGCGTGCGCGCATACACACAAACACACACACGCTCGTGCGTGCACGTACAAACACAGACACGAAAACACACGCGCATGCGCACACACACAAACACACGCGTGCATACACACAGACACACACGAACACACACACAAACACACGCGCGTGCGTGCACACACAGACACAGACACACATACACGCGCGTGCGCGTGCACATAGACACACAAAGAAACACACGCGCGCGCACACATAGACACACACAAAAACACACGCGCGCGCACACACACAAACACACACTAGCACACACACACATGTGCACTAACGCACGCCGCTCGCACACACATACCCGCAGACGCATACACACACACAAACACGAACACGCGGGTGCACACCCATACACACATGCGCACACACACAAACACACACACATACACGTTCAAATACACATGCACACACACACACACACTCGCGTGCGCGCACACACACAAACACGTGAGCGCACTGCCACACACACACGCGTGCACACCTAAACACGCATACACACACACACGTGCGTGCACACACACACAAACGCAGGCACGCACGCACCCGTACACACACACGCACCTGCGCAGACACACACACGCACACACACGCGTGCGCACACACACACACACATACAAAAAACAAACGCGCGCGCGCACAAAGACACACCCAAATAAATGCTGGCACGCACCCGCACACACACACACACACGCACGCATGCACTAACGCACTCCGCACGCACACAAAAACACACACGCGTGCGTGCACACACACACACACGCATACACACACACGCACGCACACACACACACACACACACACGCATACACACACACACACGCATGCATGCACTAACGCACGCCACTCGCAGACACATACACACACACACGCACAAACACACACACGTGGACACACACACACACGTATACATACACACGTACACAGACACAGACGCGTGCGCACACACACAAGTGCGCACACGCACAAGTGCACACACGCACACACACACACACACACACATGCACACACGCACACACGCATGCACTCACACACCCACACGCACTCGTGTGCACACAAACACGCGTGCGTGCATACACTCAAACACACATGTGCGCACACACAGACACACACACATGCTCGTGCGTGCACGTACAGACACAGACACGAAAACACACGCGCATGCGCACACACCCAAACATACGCGTGCGCACACACAGACACACACAGACACACACACAAACACACGCGCGTGCATACACGTAGACACACACAAAAACACACGAGCGCGCACACACAGACACACACAAAAACACATGCGCGCACACGCACAAATACACACTAGCACACACACACACACGTGCACTAACGCACGCCGCTCGCACACACATACCCGCAGACACACACACACACACATACACAAACACGAACACGCGGGCGCACACCCACACACACATGCGCACACACACAAACACACACACACATACACATTCACATACACATGTACACACACACAAATACACTCGCGTGCGCGCACACACACAAACACGTGAGCGCAATTCCACACACACGCGCGCACACCTAAACACGCATACACACACACACACACACGTGTGCGCGCACACACACACACACAAACGCAGGCACGCACGCACCGGTACACACACACACACGCGTGCGCACACAAACACACATACAAAAAACAAACGCACGCGCACACAAAGACGCACCCAAATAAACGCTGGCACGCACCCGCACACACACACACACGCACGCATGCACTAACGCACGCCGCACGCACACAAAAACACACACGCGTGCGCGCACACACACACACGCATACACACACACGCACGCACACACACATACACAGACATACACACACACACACGCACACACACATGCATGCACTAACGCACGCCACTCGCAGACACACACACACACACACACAAACACACACACACACGCATACACACACACACACGTACACAGACACAGACGCGTGCGCACACGCGCGCACACACACACACATGCACACACGCATGCACTCACACACACACACACACACACACGCACTCGTGTGCACACACACACACACACGCACGCACTCGTGTGCGCACAAACACGCGTGCACGCATACACACAAACACACATGTGTGCAAACACACACACACACGCTCGTGCGTGCACGCACAGACACAGACACGAAAACACACGCGCATGCGCACACACCCAAACATACGCGTGCGCACACACAGACACACACGGACACACACACAAACACACGCGCGTGCATACACGTAGACACACACAAAAACACACGCGCGCGCCCACACAGACACACACAAAAACACATGCGCGCACACGCACAAATACACACTAGCACACACACACACACACACACACACGTGCACTAACGCACGCCGCTCGCACACACATACCCGCAGACGCACACACACACACACACACAAACACGAACACGCGGGCGCACACCCACACACACATGCGCACACACACAAACACACACACACACATACACATGCACATACATATGTAGACACACACACAAATACACTCGCGTGCGCGCACACACACAAACACGTGAGCGCAATGCAACACACACGCGCGCACACCCTAAACACGCATACACACACACGTGTGCGCGCACACACACACACACACAAACGCAGGCACGCACCGGTACACACACACACATGCACCTGCACAGACACAGACACGCACAAACACGCGTGCGCACACAAACACACATACAAAAAACAAACGCGCGCGCACACAAAGACGCACCCAAATAAACGCTGGCACGCACCCGCACACACACACACACACGCACGCATGCACTAACGCACGCCGCACGCACACAAAAACACACACGCGTGCGCGCACACACACACATACACACACACACACTCACGCACACACACACACAGACACACGCATACACACACACACACACACACGCACACACACATGCATGCACTAACGCACGCCACTCGCAGACACACACACACACACACACAAAAACACACACACACACGCATACACACACACACACGTACACAGACACAGACGCGTGCGCACACGCGCGCACACACACACACATGCACACACGCATGCACTCACACACACACACACACGCACTCGTGTGCATACACACACACGCACGCACTCGTGTGCACACAAACACGCGTGCACGCATACACACAAACACACATGTGTGCACACACACACACACACACACGCTCGTGCGTGCACGCATAGACACAGACACGAAAACACACGCGCATGCGTATACACCAAAACACACGTGTGCGCACACACAGACACACACAGACACACACACAAACACACGCGCGTGCGTGCATACACAGACACAGACACACACACACACACGCGTGCGCGTACACGTAGACACACACAAAGACACACGCGCGCACACACAAACACACACAAAAACACACGTGCGCGCACACACACACGTGCACTAACGCACGCCGCTCGCACACACACACATGCAAACGCACACACACACACACACACAAACACGAACACGCGGGCGCACACCCACACCCACATGCGCACACACACAAACACACACACTTACACGGGCACATACACATGCACACACACACACACTCGCGTGCGCACACACACACATACACACACACAAACGCAGGCACGCACGCACCCGTACACACACACACGCACCTGCGCAGACACACACATACACAAAAAAAAAAAAACGCGCGCACACACAAAGACACACCCAAACAAACGCAGGCACGCACACACCCGCACGCATACACACACGCACGCACGCATGCACAAACGCACGCCGCACGCACACACAAACACACACGCGTGCGCGCACACACACACACGCATACACACACACGCACGCACACACACACACACACACGCACACACGCACACATGTACTAACGCACGCCACTCGCACACACATACACACACGCACAAACACACACACGTGCACACACACACACACACACACGCATACACACACACGTACACAGACACAGACGCGTGCGCACACACCCAAGTGCGCACACGCATACACACACACACGTGCACACACGCACACGCGCATGCAATCACACACACACACACACACGCATTCGTATGCACACAAACACGCGTGCACGCATACACACAAACACACATGTGCGCACACACACACGCACCTGCGCAGACACAGACACACACACGCTCGTGCGTGCACACGCAAACACAGACACGAAAACACACGCGCATGCGCACACACACAAACACATGCGTGCGCACACACAGACACACACGAACACACACACACAAACACATGCGCGTGCATGCACACACACAGATACAGACACACACACACGCGCATGCGCTTACACATAGACACACACAAAAACACATGCGCGCGCACACTTAGACACACACAACAACACACGCGCATGCACATACAACCACACACACTAGCACACACACACGTGCACTAACGCACGCCGCTCGCACGCACATACCCACAAACGCACACACACACACACAAACACGAACTGGTGGGCGCGCGTGCGCGGTCACACACACACACTCGCATACACAAACGCGCGTGCACACACAGACACACACACACACACACACACGTGCACACACTCTCTCTCTCTCTCTCACACACACAAACTCACGCACACTTAGACACACACACACACACGCACATGCACACGTGCGCACACACACACACACACACGCATGCACTATCATGCGTCGCTCACACACACACACGTAAGTACACAGACACGCGTGCACATACCCACACGCATACACACACGCACACACACACGCATACACAAATACACAAACACACACGCGTGCGTACATGCACGCACACGCACACGCTCACACACGCACACACGCATGCATACACACACACGCACACACATAAACACACATACTCGCATGCACACAAACACGCCCGTGCACACACAAACACACACACATACACACACATACACACAAACACACACACACACACACTCACGTGCATGCACGCATACACTCAAAAACATGAACACGCGCGCGGGCTCACTTACACACACACGCTTGTGCGCACATACACACACACGCACACGCACGTACACACACACACAAACACACAAATACACACACACGCATAAACAAATGCGCGTGCACACACACACACATAAACACACACACACACACACCCAAACTCACGCGTGCGCGCAAACACGCACACACGTGCATGCACACGCGCACACACATACACACAAACGCACTCGCGCACGCACGCACAAAACCATACCTACAAAAACACATACAGCTTCGCAGACACACATACACACGCGAAGGCATGTACGCACACACACACATATACACGCACATGCGCAGACACACCCACACACACAAATACAAGCGCACGCACACACACACACACATGCGTGCGCGCGCACAAGCACACGCACGTGCACACACACGTACACAACCACACGTACACGCGCGCACCCACGCACACACACGCATGCAAGGATGCACTAACGCACGCCGCTCGCACACACATACACACACACACACACACACAAACGCACGCAGGCACGCACGCACGCACTCGCGTGCACATACAGACACACACACACGCACGAACACATACAAACATGCAGGCACGCATGCACATGCGCGCACACACACTTACACACACAAACCTGCACAAACACACACACACACACACACACACACACACGTGTGCACGCACAATTAGACACACACACACACACACACACACATAAACACATGCACACACAAACGCACGTGCTCAAACACAAACATAGACACACACACGCTCTCGTGAGTGCATACACGCACGCTCACACACAAACGCACGCATGCACACCCAGGCACACACGTACACGCACACGCACGCAAGCACACACACACACACACACACACGTGCACATACACATGCACACGCACACAAATACGCACACACACAAACACGTGAGCACACGCCCAGACACAAACAAACACGTGAGCACACACCTAGACACACACGCACGCACACCAAAACCCGCAAACACATACACGCGCGCGCACACACACACACACACACACGTGCACGCACACACACACACACACACAAATGCAGGCACACACGCATCCGTACGCGCTCACACACGCATCTGCACAGACACACTTGCACACACACGCGCGTGCACAGACACATACACACACGCGCGCACACACACAAACAAACACACGCGCGCGCGGGTGCTTGCTCGCACACACACACACGCCCACGCGCGTACAAGCACACAAACACACAAGCGTGCACGCGCACACACACGCACGCACACATGCACTAACGCACGCCGCTCGCACACACATACTCACACACGCGTGCACGCGCGCACCCAGACACAAACACACACGGGTGGGCGCACACACACACACACACACACACACACACACGCATGCATGCACTAACGCACGCCGCTAACACACACATACACACACACACGCGCGTATACATACACACACATGCACACACACACAAACGCGTGCGCACACACACAAGTGCCACACGCGCACACAGACACACACACACACACGCATGCACGCACTCACACACGCACACACACACACACCCACACACGCACTCATGTGCACACAAACACACGTGCCCACACACACACAAACACACATGTGCACACACACAGACACACGAACATGCAGAGACACAGAAACACACACACACACGCGTGCACGCACACACAGACACAGACACGAAAACACTTGCGGGTGCACGCACACACAGGCACACACACAAACACACGCGTGCGCACACACAGACATACAAACAAATACACGTGCGTGCGTGCACACATAGACATAGATATAAACACACGCGCGTGCGCGCACACGTAGACTCACACAAAAACACACGCGCGCGCACACTGAAATACACAGACACACACACAAACACACGCGTGCGCACACACACAAACGCGCACTCGCACACACACACACACACACACGTGCACTAATGCATGCCGCTCGCACACACATATACACGCGCATGCGCAGACACACCCACACACACAAATACAAGCGCACGCACACACACACATGCGTGCGCGCGCACAAGCACACACACGTGCACACACACGTACACAACCACACGTACACGCGCGCACCCACACACACACACGCATGCAAGGATGCACTAACGCACGCCACTCGCACACACATACACACACACACACACAAACGCACGCAGGCACGCAGGCACGCACTCGCGTGCACACACAGACACACACACACACGCACGCACACATACAAACATGCAGGCACGCATGCACGTGCGCGCACACACACTTACACACACAAACCTGCACAAACACACACACACACACACACGTGTGCACGCACACTTAGACACACACACACACACACACACACACACATAAACACATGCGCGCACACACACTCTGACACACACACACACACACCCAAACGCGTGCGAACACGCCCCCCCCCCCCCCCCCCCACACACACACACACTCGCATACGCGCACAAATACGTGAGCTCACGCACAGGCGCACGCGCACACACACACACACACACACACACACACACACACACACACACACACACACACACATACACACACACGTACACGCACGCGCACGCGCACACACAAACGCACGTGCTCAAACACAAACATAGACACACACACGCTCTCGTGAGTGCATACACGCACGCTCACACACAAACGCATGCATGCACGCACGCACACCCAGGCACACACGTACACGCACACGCACGCAAGCGCACACACACACACACACACACACACGTGCACATACACATGCACATGCACACACTCGCGTGCGCGCACACAAATACGCACACACACAAACACGTGAGCACACGCCCAGACACAAACAAACACGTGAGCACACACCTAGACACACACGCACGCACACAAAAACCCGCAAACACATACACACGCGCGCGCACACACACATACAAATGCAGGCACACACGCATCCGTACGCACACACACACGCATCTGCGCAGACACACTTGCACACACACGCGCGTGCACAGACACATACACACGCGCGCACACACACAAACACACACACACACGCGCGTACAAGCACACAAACACACAAGCGTGCACGCGCACACACACACGCACGCACGCATGCACTAACGCACGCCGCTCGCACACACATACTCACACACGCGTGCACGCGCGCACCCACACACAAACACACACAGGTGGGCGCACACACACACACGCACGTATGCACGCACTAACGCACGCCGCTCACACATACATACACACACACACGCGCGCATACATACACACACACACATGCAAACACACACAAACGCGTGCGCACACACACAAACGCGTGCGCACACACACAAGTGCGCACACGCGCACACAGACACACACACACACACACATGTACACACTCACACACGCACACACACACGCACACACGCACTCATGTGCACACAAACACACGTGCCCACACACACGCAAACACATATGTGCGCACACACAGACACACGAACATGCAGAGACACAGAAACACACACACACGCGTGCACGCACACACAGACACAGACACGAAAACACTCGCGGGTGCACGCACACACAGACACAAACACAAACACACGCGTGCGCACACACAGACACACAAACAAATACACGTGCGTGCGTACACACATAGACATAGACATAAACACATGCGCGTGCGCACACATGTAGACTCACACAAAAACACACGCGCGCGCACACTGAAATACACACACACACACACACAAACACACGCGTGCGCACACACACAAACGCGCACTCACACACACACACACACACGTGCACTAATGCATGCCGCTCGCACACACATACCCACAGACGCATACACACACACACGCGCGTGCGCGCACATACACACACACTCAAACGCACACACACAAACACGTACATGCATGCAAAGACATACACACTCGCATACACAAACGTGCGTGCACACACAGACACACACGCAAACAAACGCGTGCGTGTGCACACTCTCTCTCTCTCACACAAACACACGCGCATATGCACACACACACACACACATGCACGTGCTCACACATAAAAACACGCACACGCGCATGTGTGCACACACACACACACACACGCACACACACACGCACACGCGCACGTGCACACACAAACACACGTTCTCACACACAAAAACACACACGTGCACCCATGCTCGCGTACACGCACACACTCACACAAACGCACGCACGCACGCACACCCATTCAAACACGTAGGCATACACGCACGTGCGGACACACACACACGTGCACATACACACAAACACATACACACTCATACACACACGCACACGCACGTGCACACGCACACACATATACACACTCATACACACACACAACACACACACACACACATACACGTGCGCGCGCACACACACACACACGTGCGCACACACATGCACTCACAAATACGAAAACACGCACGCGCACACCCATACACACACGCACACACAAACGCGTGTGCACACACACACACACACACACAAACACCCGCAAACAAAAATGCACGTGCGCGCAAACACACACACACACGTACGCGTCCACACACACATATACACACACACACGCACTCACGCATGCACACACGTACGCACGCACGCACACACACGCACATGTATACACACGCTCGCACACGCACACACACACAAACACGCACGCAAGCAGGCACGCGCGCACACGCGCAGACACACACACACACACATGCGCAGACACATACACACAAACACGCGCGTGCGGGCACACACACACACACACACACTTGCGCACGCACACACACGCAGGCACGCACACACGTGCACACATACATGCACTTGCGCAGAAAGACACACAAACCCACACACACGCGCGTGCACGCACTAACAGGCACACACAAAAACACACGCGCGCACGCACAGACACATGCGTGCTCGCGCATACACTAGAACACGCGCGCGCACACACATACACACGCACACACACGCACACGCGCACACACCAAAACACACACGCACACACACAAACACGCACTCGCACACACACATACACACATATGCACTAACGTACGCCGCTCGCACACACATACCCACACAAGCACACACACAAACACGCAGGCGCGCGCGCGAACACGCGTACTCAAACACGCACTCGCATGCACACAATCACACGCGTGCACACACGCATACACACACATGCACTCGCATGCACACAGAGAGACACACACACACGCGTGCACACACTCTCTCTCATAGATGCACACACACACACACACACACAAACACACACACACACACACGTGTGTGAGCACACGCATGCACACACATGCACACACACACACACGTGCGCGCACAAATACACACAAACAAACACGCGCGCGCTCACGTTCACACACACGCGTGCGCACATTCTCTCTCTCTCTCACACACACACACGCACGCGCACATGCAAACACACACACACATACACACACACACACACGCGTGCTCACACTCTCACAAACACATACACACATACATACACACACACACACACACGTGCGCGAACACACACACGCACACACTCGCGCATGCACACAAACAAATATACACACGCGTGCACACACTCACATGCACACACAAACGCACGCATGTGCGCGCGCACACACACACACACAAACACGCGCGCACACGCAAACACACACACGCGTTCGCACCCACCCACATACATACACACACACACACACTCATGCACACACGCAGGCACACACACACACACATACGCGCACACACATACAAACTCGCAGGCACGCAAGCACATGCATACACACATACACATGCGCAGACACACACACCCCCACACACACACGCGCGCGTGCATGCGCACTTAGACACACACACACACACACATAAACACACGCACGCGGATACACAGATACACACACACACACACATACGAACAGAGAAACGCGTGCGTGCGCGCACACTTACGAACGTACGTACCCATGCACTATCGCACGCCGCTCGAACACAGATACACACATACGCGCGCGCGCAGACACACACACGGACACACACATGCGTGCATACACACATACGCACGCGTACACACATACACACGCACACGCAAACACACACACGCACATACACACACAGAAACACACACGCACACACACACACACGCATGCATACCCACACATGCGCGCACACACACGCACACACACAAACACACACACACACGTGTGTGCACACATACACTCACAAATATGAACATGCGCGCGGGCTCACCGACACACACACGCGTGTGCTCACATATACACACACGCACACGCACGTACGCGCACGCACAGACACACACACACACACACAAACACGCACACACAAGCACGCGCGTGCATGCAAACCTACACACGCTTGCGCACATTCTCTCTTACATACACATACACGCACTCA
>CAWUDS030001141.1:242500-247500 GCA_963859935.3 Lathyrus sativus
AACAAACACACATACACACGCGTGCGCACACTCACACGCACACACACACACACACACGCACGCACGTGCGCACACACACACAAACACGTGCGCACACACAAATACACACACGCATGCGGACATGCACACACACACACACACAAGCATTCACGCACGCACACAACACGCGCACACACGCACCCACACACACAAACACACAAGCGCGCGCACACACCCACACAAACACGCAGGCACACATGCACGTGCATAAACAGATACACACGCACACACGCGCGTGCGTGTATACTTAGACACACCAACACAAACACACGCACGCAGACACACAGACACACACATACGCAGAGACACACGCGTGTGCACACGCACAAACACATCGACATACGCGCGCGTGTGGTCTCGCACAAAAACACGCGCACGCGCGCACACACATACACACACACGCATGCACGCACGCATACACTATCGCATGCCGCTCGCACACACACACACACACGCATACACACACACACGGGTGCACACACACACACGCATACGCACCCACACACGCAAACACACGCGCGTGCGTACACTCGCGCACACTCACACGCGCACTCGCGTGCATACAGTCACGCCTGTGCACACGCAGACACACACACACACTCAAACACATACACACAGACACACGCATACACATGCTTACACACAAACGTACACACACACACACGTGCATGCACACACAGACTCACAAACATGAACAAACGCGCGCGGGCTCCCCCAAACAAACACGCATGCGCGCACATACACACACAAGCACACACAAACATACACACAAATACGCGCACACAAACACGCGCGTGCGTGTAAACACAAACACGCGCGTGCGTGCAAACACAAACACGCGTGCGTGCACACACACACACACCCATACACATACACACACTCTCACGCACGCACGCATGCACGCACACACGCACACGTACACACACACACACATGTGCGCGCACACACACACACACGTGGGCACAAACGCTCGCACGCGCACACACATACACACACCTGCGCAGATACAAACACACACACGTGTGCGCGCACACACAGACACACGCACAAACACACGCGTGCGCACACACACACACACACATGCCTGCGCACGCAAAAACACACATGCGCGCACACACGCACACGCACACACACAACCATGCGTGCGCTCGCGCATCCACACACACAGACAGACACACGCATGCACTAGCGCACGTCGCTCGCTCACACATACACACATGCACACACACACACACACATACACACACATACACACACAGACGCGTGCGCCCACGCACACAAGTGGGCACATGCGCGCACACACATATACACACATGTGCACTCACACACATACACACACATACAAACGCGCACACACTCATAAACACAAACACGCAGGCACGCAGGTACGCATGCACGTGCAAATACACGCACCTGCGCAGACATACACACACACACACACACGCGCGTGTGCATGCACACTTAGACAAACACACACACAAAAACACACGTGCACGCACATACACACACACACACACACATACACACACACATACACACGCACGCACACACGAATGCACTAACGCACGCCGCTCGCACACACAGCTACACGCACGCACACACACGTGCACACATATACATGCGCGCACATACACACACACACTCATACACACACGCACACACACACACGCATGCACACACACGCACACACACACGCACGCACTGGTGTGCACACAAACACGCCTATGCATACACAGACACACACGCACACACAGACACACACACAAACACACACGCGCACACATACACATACACGCACATACACATAAACACACACACACACACACACAAACGTGCACGCACACACACACGCGCGCACAGAAAGACGCGCGTGCGCGCCAACACACACACGCACTTACGCATGCATGCTCACACACACACACATACACACACACGCGTGTGCGCATACACACACACATAAACACACACGCATGCAGGCACGCACGCACACACACATAAACACCTGCGCAGACACACACACACACACACACACATACGCCTGCGCGCACACACATACACGCAGGCATGCACACACGCATGCACATACACACACACACACACACCTGCGCAGACACACACACACACACACACACCCGCGCGCATACGTTCACACATAGACACACACACAAACACACGCACGAACAAA
This sequence comes from Lathyrus sativus, assembly GCA_963859935.3. Taxonomy (NCBI): domain Eukaryota; kingdom Viridiplantae; phylum Streptophyta; class Magnoliopsida; order Fabales; family Fabaceae; genus Lathyrus; species Lathyrus sativus. Next base: position 244,725 of record CAWUDS030001141.1, read on the forward strand.
TAGACACATGCGTGCACGGGCACACACCAATATATTCGGGCGCACATACACACAAACACATATACACGCGCACACACACGCACACACACACACACACACGTATGCCCACACTCTCTCTCAGAAACACACACAGACAAATACACACACGTGCGTGCACACTCACACACACATACACACGAACACTAGCGCACGCGTGCATGCATGCAGACACACACACGCGTGCGCGCACACACACGCGTGCGCGCACCCACACACACACGCACACACACGCGTGCATACACCACACACACACACGCGCACGCGTGCACACACACACACACACACACGCAAACACACACGCGCGTGCATACACAGACACACACACACACACGCGCGTGCACACAACAACACAAACACGCACACACACACACACACGCACACACACAGGTGTCTGCGCGCGCCCGCACCCGCACAAGCGTGCGCGTGCGCACGCAGACTCACACGCATAAACACACAGGTGTGCGCGCGCATACACACGCACACGCAAGCACGCGTGCACTAGCTCACGCCGCTCGCACACACACATACACACGTGCACACACACACACACACACATACACACAAGCGCACACACACACACATACACATACATACACACACATGTGCGCACACGCACACACACACACACACACAGACGCGTGTGCGCACACACACGTGCGCATACGCTTGCACGCATGCATGCACTCGCACACGGACACACGCACGCATGCACTCGCACACGGACACACGCACACACGCAAAAACGCACTCGCATGCACACACAAACACACAAGTGCGCACACACACACACGCAGGCAGGAAAACACGCACGCGCGTACACACACGCACGTACCTGCGCAGACACAGACACACAAACACGTGCGTGTGCGCACACGCAGACACGCATACAAACACACGTGCGCGCACACCCAGACACACGCGTGCGCGCGCCCACCCATAAACACGCGTGCTTGCGTGCTCAAACACACAAATGCGCACTCGCGCACAAACACACACAAACACACACGCGTGTGCGCGCGCACACACGCACAGACACACACACACACACGCATGCACTAAAGCACACCGCTCACGTACACATACCCACACACGCGCACACACCCAGACACACGCATACACACACACACACAAACGCGTGCGTGTACACACACAGACATACGTATGCAAACACACACGCGCGTGTACACACACAGACACACGCACGCACACACACATACACACACAGACACACACACACACAAATACGCAGGCATACAGGAAAGCACGCACGCACGCGGACACTTACGTACCTGCGCAGACACACACACGCACACACATGCGTGCGCGCAGACACACACACGCACACTAACACACCCGCACGGACACGCACGGACACACACAAACACACGTGCGCGCATACACACACACACACACACACACACACACACACGCACACACACACACACACACATACACAGGTGTGCACGTGTACACACCCACACAAGCGCGCACACATACACACACACACGCGCGTTCATGCACCCACAACCACACAAGCGCGCGCGTTCACGCGCACACACAAACGCGTGCGCGCGCTCACACACACACACATACGCATGCACTAACGCACACCGCTCGCACACACATACACACACACGCACGCACACACACATGCACACACACACACACAGACACACACACACACACACGTAAACATGCACTCGCATGCACACAAACACGCGTGCGCGCACACACAAACACACAAGTGCGCACACCCACACACACACATGCATGCACGCAGAAACGCACGCGTGCACACACACACACACACACCTGCGCAGACACAGGTACAGAGACACGCGCATGCGCGAACAAACAAACACATGCGCGCGCACACACAGACACACACACACACACACACAGAGACACACGCGTGCTTGCACAGACAAGCAAACACGCGTGCGTGCACGCGCACACACATAAATGCGCACTAACACGCACACACACACACACACCGACGCGCGCGTCCGCGCGCACACACTCACATATGCATGCACTAATCCACGCTGCTTGCACACACATACAAACACACGCGCGCACATACACAGACACGCATACACACACACGCACACACACAAACGCATGCGAACACACAAACATGCGCACACGCGCGCACACAATCGAACACGTGCGCACACGCGCGCACACAATCGAACACGTGCGCACACAAACACACACGCGCGAGTGTTCTCACTCTCTCTCTGTCTCTCTCACAAAAAGACAAACACGCGCGCGCACACGAACACACACACACACAGATACATGCACACGTGCACACACGCACACACACACGTACACGCACACACACACACACGTGCTCACACTCACACACACACACACACAGACACACGCACACACGTGCGCGCACAAGCATACGAACACGCGTGCGCACATACACTCTCACACACACACACCCACGCAGGCACGCGTGCGCACACACACACACACACACACACGTACGCACGTGCGCGCACACACACGCACACACACAAACACGCGTGCACACGCAAACATACACACGTGCGCGCACACACACACACACACACACATACATACGCACGTGCGCGCACACACACGCACACACACAAACACGCGTGCACACGCAAACATACACGCGTGCGCGCACACACTCACACACACACACACACACTCACGCAAGCACGCACACACACACACACACACACAAATATGCACTCAC
>CAWUDS030001141.1:250000-255000 GCA_963859935.3 Lathyrus sativus
CACGCACACGCATACATGCGCGTATATTTAGACACACACACACACACATACACAAACACACACGCGCGCAAATATAGACGCACACACATACGTACAGGCAAACACGTGCGCGCGCACCTACACTCAAACGCACGCACGCATGCACTAACGCACGCCGCTCGCACCCACACACACGCACGCGCACGCACACACACGTGCACACAAACACACACACGCGCATACACACACGCGCACACACACACACAGATACATATACGTACACACACGCGCACACACACACACACACATACACACACATACACACACACGCACACGCACACACGTGCACACACACACACACGCATACACACACATGCATACACACAGACGCGTGTGCACACACACACACACATGCGCAAATGCGCACACACACAATCACACACATGTGCGCACACACACACACACACACACACACACACACGCGCACGCACACACATACACACGCGCACACCCATACACACGCACACACGCACTCTCGTGCATATAAACACGCGCGTGCACACACAAACACACACGCACGCACGCACACACAAACATACAGGGATGCACGCACGTGTACACACACACACTTGCGCAGACACACACACACGCATACACACGCGCGCACATATAGACACACTGATACGCACACACACACACATACGTGCACACACTCTCTCACACACACATACGTGCCCGCACACACACACACACGAAAATGCGCACGCGCATGCGCGAACACATACACACACACACACACACGCACGTGCGCACACACACTCTCTCTCTCTCTGACCCACACACGCGCACACGCAATCGCCCACACACAGACACACGCAAACGTCCCACACGCACACACACACACACACACATACGTGTGCTCACACCCTCTCTCTCTCACACAGACACACACACACACACAGACATACACACACACACACACACGTGCGCACACACACATACGAACACGCGCACGCGCCCACACACGCACGTGCATATAAACACATATACACACGCGTGCACACACTTACACACACACACACAAACACGTGCGCACACACACACCCACGTGCGCGTACACTTGAACACACACACGCGTGCGCACACGCACACACACACACACACACATACACACACACGCACTCACGCACACGTGCACACACTCTCTCTCTCTCACTCACACACACACACACACGTGCCCGCGCACACACATGCATACACACACGCAGACGAACTCACGTGCGCGTGCACGCTTACAAACACACACGCGTGCACGCACACACAAACACAAAACCGCGCGCGCACACGTACACACACGCACGTGCGCCCACTCTCTCTCTCTCTATCACACACACACACAGGAACGCACATGCAAACACACACACAGACACACACACACACACACACACACACACACACACAAACACACACATATACACAAACACACACACGCGTGCTCACACTCTCATACATACACATATACGAACACGCGTGTGCGCACACACACACAGGTGCACAGAAGCACACATACACACGTGCACACACACACTCGCACACGCAAACACACACACACGTGCGCACACATACACACACACACACGCACTCACGCACGCACGCTAGAATGCACGCACACAGACACACATACGCGCACACACACACATACAAACACACGCGCGCAGACACACAAACACACACACATAGGCACAGACACGCGCGGACGCCCATGCACATACATACTCGCATATGCGTGTGCACGCTTACACGCACACGCACGCATGCACTATTGCACGCCGCTCGCTCACACACACACGCACACGCATACACATGCAAACCCACACGCGCGTGCACACACTCACAGACACGCACACACGCATGCATTCATACACACACACGCGCACAGACACGTACACACACTCGCATGCACACAGACACACACACACGCACACACACACACACACGTACACACACACGCACGCACACATAAACGCTCACACATAACCACACACACACTCACCCACACACATGCGCGTGCACGCACATACCCACACACGCACACGCACGAACCCACCGGCACAGATACACACACACGCATACACAAACGCACGTGCACACACACACACACACACACACACAAACACGCGCGTGCGCACACACGCCCACATGCACACACAAACGCACTCACGCACGCACGCACACACGCTCTCACGCACGCGCACACACACACGCACATGCGCAGACATACACACAAGAAAGGGCGAGCGCGCGCACAAAAACACGTGCGCACGCACACACACACGGGCAAGCACACACACACAAACACACGCACGCACACACACAAACACAAACACTGCGTGCGCGCACACACGCACACACGTACGCACGCGTGCACACACACACAAACCCAGGCATGCACGCGCGCACCCACACACACACGCACGCACACATGCACTAACGCACGCTGCTCACACACACATACACACACACACACACACGTACACACACACACACACAGACACGCACACAGAAAAACACGCACGCACACACACACACATACGCACACACACACACACAGACACGCATACATACACAAGCATACACACAGACTCATGCGCACAAACACACATGCACAAACGCGCGCACACACATAATCACACACATGCGCGCGCGCACACACACACACACGCACACACGCACTCGCGTGCACATAAACACACGAGCGCGTACACACAGACACACACACACGCACACACATACACACCTGCACACACACACACACGTGCCCGCGCATACACATGCACACACACACATACATACACCTGCATGCACAAATACACACACACACACACACACGAACAAACACACGCGCGTGCACACAAACACACAAACGCGCGCGCACACACATACATACTCACGCGTGCGCACACTCTCACACACAAACACGCGCGCGCGCACATGCAAACACGCACACACAGACACACACAAACGTGCACACACGCACAGACACACACACGCGCACATACACATACACACACACGCGTGTTAACTCTTACACACACACACACAGACACAGACATACACACACACACACACGTGCGCGCACATACACTCACACACACACGCACTTACACACACGCACATACACGCATATACAAACGCGCATGCACACACATACACACACACACACACACACACAAACACGCGTACACAAACACGCGTATGCGTGCAAACAAAGACACGTGTGCATGCACAGACACACACATACATACAAACCCACGCGCACATACGCACATGCATACACACCCACGCGTGCGTGCACGTACACATACATACAAACCCACGCGCACACACGCACACACACACGTGCGCACACTCTCTTACACACACACACACGTGCCCGCACATACACATGCACACACACACACACACACATATACACACACCTTCCTGCACAAATACACACACACACACACACACGAACAAGCACACACGCGTGCACACAAATACAGAAATGCGCGCGCACACACCTACATACTCACGCGTGCGCACACTCTCACACACAAACACACGCGCGCGCGCACACGCAAACACGCACACGCAAACACACACAAACACGCACACACGCACATACACATACACACACGCGCACATACACATACACACACGCGCGTGTTAACACTCACACAAACACAAACACAGACATACACACACACACACACGTGCACGCACACACACTCACACGCACACACACTTACACACACGCATAAACAAACGCGCGTGCACACACATACACACACACACACAAACACGTGTACACAAACACGCGCATGCGTGCAAACAAACACACGCGTGCGTGCACACACACACATACATACAAACCCACGCGCACATACGCACACACAAACACACCCACGCGCGCACGCGTACACACACAACCACGTGTGCGCGAGCGCACCCACACAAAAACACACGCATGCATGCACTAAAGCGCGTCGCTCGCACACACATACACACACACACACTCGCACACACACGCACACACACGCGCACACACAAACACACACGCACGCACGCATGCACACACATACACACACATACACACACACGCACTCACTTGCACACAAACACGCACATGCACACCCTGACACACACACTCATGCACACACCTGCGCAAACACACACACACACACACGTGTGCAAGCACACTTAGACACACACACACAAACACACGAGCACGCACACACAGACACACATACACACACACTTAGACACATGCGTGCATGCACGCACGAGTGCACCCACGCACGCCGCTTGCACACACACACACACACACACGCGCACACACACATGCATGCACACACACACACACATACACACTCATACACACACGTATACACACGCGCGTACACTCACACACATACACACATACACACATACACACATGCACTCGCGTGCACACAAACACGCCCGTGCACACACAGACACACACACGCATACACACACATACAAACACACACACACACGTGCGCACACACATACACCTAGAATTACGAAAACGCGTGCGCGCACACCCTCACACACACGCATACACAAACACGCGTGCATACACACACACACACAAAAAAAAACGTGCGTGCGCGCAAATACCCATGCACACACATACACACACACACACGCACTCACGCACACACACACATACACACACACGCACACACACACATACACACACACACACACACACGCACGCGCACACACACACTCACGTGTGTGCGCACATACACACACACACACACACACACACATAAACACGCATGCACACAGGCACGCACGCGCACACACACACCTGCGCAGACACACACACACACGTGCGCGCCCGCACACACGTGCGCACACGCACTTACACGCGCAGGTACTCACGCACGCACGCGCACACACACACACACATACGCACCAGCGTAGACAGACACACATGCGCGTGCACACAC
>CAWUDS030001141.1:262500-265000 GCA_963859935.3 Lathyrus sativus
CACACACACACATACACTCACACGTGCGCACACACAAACACACACATGCACATGCACACACACACACACGCACTCGTGTGCATACAAACACGCGCGTGCACACACGGACACACACACGCACACACACACGTGCGCACACACTCTCTCTCTCTCTCTCTCTCTCTCTCTCTCTCTCTCTCTCTTTCTCACACACACACACACATGTGCGCGCGCACACACATGCACACACACACACATGTGTTTGCAAAAATGCACACACACACACACACACGAACACGCACGCGCGTGCTCGCATATACACAAACTCACGCGTGCACGCGCGCGCACATTCGCATACACACTCGTGCGCACTCACGTACACACACACGCACACGTGCACTCACGCACACACACACACGCACACACACATACACACACACACGTGCTCACACTATCACACACACACACACACAAACACAGATACACACACGCGCGTGTACACAAACACACATACACACGCGTGCGCACACTCACACGCACACGCACACACACGCATGTGCGCGCACGCCCACACACACACAAACACACGCGCACACGCGGACACTCGCACGCGTGCGCACACACACACACATACACACACACACACACACACACACACGCACGCACGCAAGCACCCACGCACAGACACATACGCGCAGACACGCGCAAATACACACACACACACAAACACGCAGACAGGCACGCTCGTGCATACACACATACACATGCGCAGACACACACCCACACACATACACGCACACGCGTGCGTGCACACTTAGACACACACACACACACACACACACACAAACACACGCGCGCTGACATACGGACACACACACATACGCACAAACACACGCGTGCGCGCATGCATACACACACTGGCATACGCACGAGGCGCTTGCGCACACGCACACGCCCACGCGCACACACGCACACACACGCACGCATGCACGATCTCATGCCGCTCGCACACACACACACACACACACGCACACACACACAATTGCATACGCACACACACGCGTGCACACACACACACATACACACACTCACAAGCAAACACACACGCAAGCGCACACGCGCGCACACGCACACATGCACACACACACACACGCGCGCATACACACACACACACACGCACACACGTGCATACAAACACGCCCGTGCACACACAGACACACACATGGACACACACACGCACGCACACCCATACACACACACGCTCACACACAAACACACACAGACACGCACACGCACACACACAAGTGCGTGCACACATACACTCACAAACATGAACACGCATGCGGGCTCACTCATACACTCGCACGTGTGCCTGTGCACGCGCGCGTGTGTGTGTGTGTTTGTGCACACGCACGTACACACACACACGCATACACAAACGCGTGTGCACACACACACACAAACACGGGCACACAAACACGCGATTGCATGCAAACACACACACACACGTGCGCGCACACGTATACACACACACATACACACACACACGCAGACACGCTCGTACGCACTCACACACACACACACACACACACACCTGCGCAGACACACACACACACACACACACACGCGTGCACGTACAAACACTGACGTGCGTGCACACAAATTCGCGGGCACTAACACACGCCCACACACATACACGCACCTGCGCAGCCACACCCATACACACGCGTGCGCGCATACACAAACACACACATTAACACACGCACGCACACACAGACAAACACACACATACACATGCGTGTGCGTGCACAAACACACACAGGTGCACGCGCACACACACACAACCACGCGTGCGCGTGCACCCGCATACACACACACACACACACGCACGTATGCACTAACACACGCCCGCGTCCGCGCATACAGACTCACACACAAACACACGCGCGCACACACAGACATACACAAACAGACACACGCGTGTGCACGCACACACTTAAACACACGGACGCGTGTGCTTGCGCGCGCACACACACACACACATACACTCACACGTGCGCACACACAAACACACACGCACACACACGCACATGCATGCACACAAACACACACACACACACACTCGTATGCAAACAAACACGCGCGTGCACACACAAACACACACACACACACACACACACACACACACACACACATACACACACGCGCGCGTGCGTACACACACTCTCTCTCTCTCTCTCTCTATCTCTCTCTCTCTCTCTCTTTCTCACACACACACACACACATGTGTGCGCGCACACACATGCACACACACATATGTGCGTGCACAAACGCAGACACACACACACACATAAACACGCGCGCGTGCTCGCATATACACAAACTCACGTGTGCACGCGCACGCACATTCGCACACACACTCGTGCGTGCTCAAGTACACACACACGCGCACACGTGCACTCACACACACACACACACGCACACGTGCACTCACGCACACACACACACGCACACACACATA
>CAWUDS030001141.1:277500-295000 GCA_963859935.3 Lathyrus sativus
AACCACAGACAGATTACAGACTCGATCACTCGATTGCAGAGGCACCCCGATGTGGAATGGCAACTGCTTTGTAACTGATATATGCCTAGAGAATTCTAATTCTGGATGAAGAAAAACGAGAATCTAAGGTCCTATTTATAGGAGAAACTGGAAGCGCGAAATGACCGGGACGCCCCTCCACTAAAAAGTGGAGGTTGTGGATTTTTGCCTTGTGGCGCCCGCCACAGGCCTATGGCGCCCGCCACGGTCCCTACAGGGGATGATGTAGTGGGGATCGTGGGTCTTGGAGGTTGAGGAGTGGTCTTGAGACGTGGCCACGTCATGGCTAACCCCATGGCGCCCGCCACAGTGGGTGCCGTAAGTGCAAAATGCTGAATTTCTAGGTTTTCGTCCGTTTTCACTCCTTTTTCGCTCCTTTTTCCGATTCAAGCTCCGATTATTATAAAAACCTGAAAACATAAGAAAACAAAGCAATAACAAAGCAAAACAACAATAAAAGCTAAGAATGCATGCGAAATCGGAGTCAGAAATACGGTGAATTTTAGTGTGATCAAATTCTCCCACACTTAAACCTTTGCTTGTCCTCAAGCAAACATTAAAGCTTAAGAAAATATGGTGTCAACACTTGTCTTTGGGCTAAAGGGATTCTAAGTTCAAGTCAGGATGCAGTGACAGATACTAACTAAGTGAACCAAGGGTACCATAGTAACACAAACACAAACTTCAATCCTATATTACCCACTCCATGTCATCCCACGATACCTAGGCCTATCTTCTCATCTTTTTGTGTCCTTTTCATTCAGGCGCAATCACATTAAGCCCGTTATCCGTACATGCTTCATAGTAGAGTGACCGGTTAGTGATTCTGATCCATAACATAAGGTTTCTGGCACATAAGCATGTGTAAACCTGTTTTTATTTCGCCTAAATGTAGCTGCGGGGGATCGGATCGTAATCCGCCCTACCAAGTTCAGTGCCAGATACCTCTGAACCAACTAACAATAGGTGACTTGCAATTTTTTTCTCTTTTTTTTTTTTTTTTTTTTTTTTTTTTTTTTGGCAAAATTTTTTTCTTCTCTTTTTTTCGGTTTAAATGACTTTGTGAGGGTCACCTATACCAGAGTTTGCCTTTTTTTCTTTTTTTATTAGCACTGGATCATTCACTTATATTCATCGGCCCCCTACGTAGAGTATGCTTAGGCCGGAGCTGACTGCTAAAATAAACTACTTAGGACAATTTTTTTTGAATGATAGTAAAGGCCATGGTGGTGGGGTTTAGGAGTGATTCCTATATTCAAGAGGTCTATGGTGCTAAAATGGTTCTGATGTTTCAAAAAGTTTACCTAAGTCACCACATCCTAATCTAAACCTGTCTCAAAGCCCAAAAAACATGTGAAACAACATTGTTTTCTTTTTAAAAATTTTCTGGTAAGGCTAAGGAAATGGGAAAAAATGAAAATGAACTAAAAAGACACTATACTGGTGACTCGTCAGACTCATGCATTATCTAAGAAAAATAAATTACTGAAAAGGGAAATAACTGAAAGGAAATTAACTAAAAAGGGAAATAACAGAAAGCAATAGAATCCCCTCCCACACTTAAATCGAACATTGTCCCCAATGTTTCGAGATAAGATAAGGGGGGTAACCTGGAAAAAGACTACTGAGGAGGGGCACTGGTGCCTTCGCCGTCCTTATGTGATGGTCTGGAACGACGGGATCTACTACGATGCTGGTCCCTCCGGTCGAGTCGTGCTGATAAAGCAGCCTGAGCACTCCGGACCTCTCGAAGGTTACCCAAAATGGAACCCTGAGTAGCCTCTACAAGCTGGTAGTGTCGGCTGTTGAACTCTCTCTGACGGTTCTGCTCTAATGAAATAGCGTTCAAGGTACGGCAAACGTTGCTATAAGCACGATCCGAAACCAATCGCGATTGTTGCATGAAGCTCATATTGTCCGTCAGCTGTTGTGAAATAGTAGAGAGAAGGCCATCACGCCTTTCTTCTCTAGCTGTCATATCACGCCACATCTCCTCGGTGACAAAGAATCCAGGAGCAGTACCTGCAACAGGGTTAGAGGAAGATGGTGCAGTGTGTGACTGTGAAGGACGATGGGGGGACATGTGAGGGATGGGAGACTGCTCTCTCCGATCATACTCCTCATCAGTGTCATGTGCCTCCCCATCGGGAATATTAGGAGGAAGTGGACCCAAAACACGTGGAGCATTAAGATCATAGGTCCAGTTCCTTTCATCACGTACATCGGTACGTCTACTGCATGGTAAAGCAACAGATGGGATAGCTACCCCATGAACCATCAACTCATAACCACCTTCTCTCCTTGTTCGGCACAATTTCATGTCTTTCAGAAATTTTAAATTAATTGTGCGAGGAGGTAGTGGTTCAAGTGTAGCTATCTCATCATTCAGGCCAAGAGCCCGAGCAATAGACGTAACAAGCCCTCCAAAAACAATCGGTCCTGTTTTATTAGTAAATAAAGTCATGTGGGCAAGCATAAACGGGACCGGATTGATGTGGGTTCTAGTGAGGCATCCTTGCAAAAATAGGAGTTCACGAGCATTAACCTTGTTTGGACTTTCCCGGCCAAAAATAGTACATGCCAAAAGAAGTCTAAAAACTCTTATGGCCGGGTTGTGAATGGTCGACGCAAGTATCCCTTCAAAAGAATTAATTGAAGTACTTGAAAGCCTTAGCCAGAAGGTAAATACCTCGGCCGACCATTCAGCATTCAAAGGTGCCTCACAAATCGAACCTTCCCTATGAGGGATTCCTAACAAATTTGCTAGCTCATTGGTACTGAATTCATATTCAATTCCAAATAGTCTAAAAATAACAGTACCGACAGTGCTAGCAGTGTCAGGACTGACAGTGTATATCAAAGAACTCAAAAACTCAGTTGTCAGCCTCTCATAGGTAGGTTCCTGATTAATGAAAATTTTATGCAAGCCTAGAAATTCTAATAAATTAAAAACACTATGATAAATACCCAAAGCATACAGACAGTTATCGTCGACGTACCTAGTCGAGAGGATTTCTCGACTTTGAAGCCTCTGAATAATTTTCCGTTGCCTTTCGCCCGGTCTTCCATCACGAAGAATAAATCCGTTGAACTCCATTGTTGAAAAGCTCCTTAGGTAGTGAAAATAGTAGAAAAGTGGTTTATGAGGGGAATGATAAAGTTTTGATTTTTTTGGTTTTTGATGGATGAAAATGGAAATGGATGTTGGATATGTTTTATGGATGGAGGGTATTTTGGAAATGGGGGAGCTTTAATGGGGTTCAAGGAGGATTTGGAAGGTTGGAAAAATGGGTTTTTTTTGTGAAGAAAGGGATGAAAATGGTGGAAATGGGGATTGAATCCCGTATTTGTTTGTTGATACGGTGTGGCGCCCGCCACAGGGCCTATGGCGCCCGCCATAAGGCCAATTCCTGGGCCTTGTGGTTTTGGATCCTCCTTTGGGCCTTCCTTGCACCTTTGTCTTCCGAGGGGTCTGAATAGCGTTTTCTTCTTCTTTTCAAGGCATTGGCTTGCATATTTTTTGTAAAGACGAAAAAAAATGAAAATATTTTTGTCTTATATTTTTTCTTTGCACGACAAAAAATAAAATACTAAAAAAAATCAAAAAAAGAAAAAGAAAAATTAGTGCATAATATGTATATATATAAGGAATTCAAAGTGCATGAAAATATAAAAGTGGAAATGCGATAAATAAAACGAAGTTAAATACTAGGGTAGTGCTGTCAGGGTGGAATGAGTCATGTGGTAGGTTTCTTATCCTGGCTTGATCCACGAATCTCAGCTATCTCCCTCCGAAGCTCGTCGATCGCCTGATGTAGAGCATCGGTCTCTGAGGCATGAGTGAGATCAGAAACCTGCATCTGTAACTCTAAGTCTGCCACTTCCTGCTTGAGCAGGGCAGTCTCCTTGCAGAGCTCATAAATCTGTGTTTGTAGGTCAGGTGGCTGCAGAGACATATTGTTAGACATAACAGTGATTCGGGGAGTAAGAGGTGTAGGAGTGTACTCAGCGGCGGGAGGCGATTTCGGCTCTTCGACAGTCTCTCCATAACCCTCTAGAGCATAACTCCAGTTGGCAGGATCATGGACACTGGTCATCAGCGGATCTGGTAATGTAAAGTAGTGTATCGCTTCACCGTCGATCAGCAATCTAAACATGTTGGGCTCAAAAGAAGCCCTCCTCATCAGTCCTCTATCAAGACAAAAATCAATATCCAGGGTGGTGTAGCGGCAGAAGGTCCTGAGGTGCAATAGCTTGCAAGACAAACCCAATGCAGTAGCAATCTGTGTAACAATCCCACCGACATGGATGATTCCTACTGATGATCTGGCAACACTAGCAAGGCCCTTCAGTAGAAAGTTGCCACAAGCAACAGGGCGAGACTGAGTCGCACAAAACAGTAGGAAAATCTCCTCTTCACTTAGCAGTGTCTCTGTATCTGGAAAACCTAGGAAAGAATGTGCTAGAATCATCTGGAAGTACCTCAATGCAGGGTTGTGGATTACCTGAGAAAACTGGGTAGAAGGATCTTGGCTCCCTCCGCCTGATATTTTAGTCCAAAACTTTTCCACTTCTCTGCTCATAAAATACCCCATCGGAGTCTCTGGAATAGCATCAGGAGTAGTCTGGAAACCTAGTAAATCACCAAACCCTTTGTGAGAGAATGAGTAGTCAATCCCGAACAACCTGAAAACAGCGAGTCCATCGGGTCCAGCCCAAGGGTCATGATGAAACGAGCTGAGGAACTCAAGAGTCAAGTTCCTATAAGTGTTGTTCCTGTCGTCAAACTGGTCCCACTGGAGTTGATGGCATAAAAATCTGACGCTTGGCTCTATCCCCAAGGCATCCATGCAGTCATGGTCAGGGTACCTAGTAGGAGCCATAGGGCGTCTCATGTGAACATAGTAACGCTCTCTCTGTGCATCATCTCTAAAGGCCACGTGCATGTCATCAGGGTTCTGCATTCTGTACAAGGTTAGTAAACAAGTCCTGAAAGCACATAAAACATTCAACCGTGAGTCCTGACATAATAACAAATTAAAATAAAGTAAAAATAAAAAAGTACAAAAATAAGAAAAACCATGGGTTGCCTCCCATGCAGCGCTTGTTTAACGTCATTAGCTCGACGACCGATATTTAAACATCATTGGAAGGATATGGTGGATCACTCAGAGTATGACAGGTGTATGTTGTTGGAATGTCACCTCCTTCGTAGGGCTTCAACCTCTGTCCATTGACTATGAACGGTTTACATGTTTGGTTCTTGATTTCAATAGCACCGGATCTCAGGATCTTAGATACTTCGAAAGGGCCAGTCCATCTCGAACGGAGTTTACCTGGAAATAGTCGTAACCTAGAATCGAACAGGAGAACAGGATCGCCTATTTTGAAGTCTCTTCTTATGATTCTTTTGTCATGCCAAGCTTTTGTTCTTTCTTTGTATATGATGGCATTTTCGTAGGCAGATTGTCTGAGCTCTTCTAATTTGTGGATATCAAGGATACGTTTCTCACCAGCTGTCAAGTAATCCAAATTCAAAGTTTTGATGGCCCAATAGGCCTTATGCTCCAACTCAAATGGTAAGTGACATGATTTTCCATAGACCAGTTGATAAGGGGTTGTTCCTATAGGAGTTTTGAAAGCGGTTCTATAGGCCCATAATGCTTCTTGAAGTTTCTGCGACCAATCTTTTCTAGATATAGAGACAGTCTTCTCGAGGATTTGTTTTATCTCCCTATTAGATACTTCCACTTGTCCATTGGTCTGTGGGTGGTATGGTGTTGCTACTCTATGCTTAACTCCATACTTGCTTAAAAGTTTATCAAATATTCTCGATATGAAGTGTGATCCTCCATCACTTATGACTAAACGGGGTGTTCCAAACCTGGGAAATATATAATTCTTGAATAATTTGATGACTACTCTGGTGTCGTTTGTGGGTACGGCGATAGCTTCAATCCATTTAGACACGTAGTCAACAGCTACTAATATGTACTGATTTCCAAAAGATGGTGGGAACGGTCCCATAAAGTCTATACCCCATACGTCGAAGAGTTCTACTTCTTGGATATTTCTTAGCGGCATTTCATTACGTCTTGAAATATTTCCTGTGCGTTGGCATCTGTCACACTTGACAATGAAAGCATGGACATCACGCCACATAGTAGGCCAGAATAGGCCAGCTTGAAGAATCTTGGCGTAGGTCTTAGATGTGCTTGCATGTCCACCATAGGGTGCAGAGTGACAATGCTCAATTATATTATTTACCTCTTCTTCTGGAACACAATGGCGGAAAATGCCATCTTTACCTCTCTTGAAAAGAAATGGATCGTCCCAATAGAAGTTTCTCACATCACTATAGAACTTCTTCTTCTGGTGGTAGTTTAGATCAGGGGGTATGATGTCAGCGGCTAGGTAATTAACAAAATCTGCATACCAAGGTACATTGCTTATAGCTAAGGATTTATGAAATTTCTCATGAGGGTCTGGGTTATCATCTTCAATGGTTTCTAGTTGGGCTATCAGTCTATCGTAGGCAAAATCGTCATTTATGGGTACTGGATCAGGTTTCAGGTATTCTAGCCTAGATAGGTGATCAGCTACCACATTATCAGTGCCTTTCTTGTCACGGATATCCAAATCAAACTCTTGTAATAATAGAATCCATCGAAGTAACCTAGGCTTGGCATCCTTTTTGCTTAGTAAGTAACGAATGGCAGCATGGTCGGTGTAAACTATAATCTTGGCTCCTACTAGATAAGATCTAAATTTGTCTATTGCAAAAACTACAGCTAGGAGCTCTTTTTCGGTTGTTGCGTAGTTGAGCTGTGCAGTGTCTAGGGTTCTACTGGCATAATAAATCACATGTAACTTCTTATCTTTTCTCTGACCTAGAACGGCTCCAACAGCATAATCACTGGCGTCACACATTATCTCAAACGGTTCCGACCAATCAGGGGGTTTCATTATAGGTGCTGAAATCAGAGCTTGCTTCAGAAGATTAAATGCTTCAGTACATTTTTCATCGAAGATGAACTCAGCATCTTTCATTAAAAGACCAGTTAAGGGCTTTGTTATTTTGGAGAAATCCTTGATAAAACGTCGGTAAAATCCGGCATGTCCAAGAAAACTTCTTATCTCCCTGATAGTCTTCGGCGGTTTTAGATTCTCTATGACTTCTATTTTTGCTTTATCTACCTCTATACCTTTTTCGGAAACTATATGTCCTAAAACAATCCCTTCGGTGACCATGAAATGACATTTTTCCCAATTTAGCACAAGGTTTACCTCCACACATCTCTCCAGGATTTTCTCAAGGTTGACAAGACAATTTTTGAAATCTGACCCACAAACTGAGAAATCGTCCATAAATACTTCCATGATTCCATCCAAATAATCAGCAAAGATAGACATCATGCAGCGTTGGAAAGTTGCAGGAGCATTACAAAGTCCAAAAGGCATTCTTCTATAGGCAAAGGTTCCAACTGGGCATGTAAAGGTAGTTTTTTCTTGATCTTCGGGGTGAATAGGTATTTGGAAGAATCCTGAATATCCATCTAAATAACAAAAGTAAGAGTGTCTGGCTAGGCGCTCCAACATTTGGTCTATGAATGGTAATGGGAAATGGTCCTTCCTAGTTGCTTTATTTAATTTTCTATAATCTATGCACATACGCCAACCTCCATCAGTTCTTTTTGCTACAGGTTCGCCCTTCTCGTTTTGCACGACTGTGATGCCTCCCTTTTTAGGTACTACATGCACAGGACTCACCCATTTACTGTCCGAGATCTGATATATTATACCTGCCTCTAGTAACTTAAGAACTTCAGTCTTAACTACAGTACTCATTATAGGATTTATTCTATGTTGGTGTTCTCTAGAAGGTTTTGAATCTTCTTCAAGCAAAATCCGATGCATGCATACGGATGGGCTTATTCCTTTTAGATCAGAGATCTTATATCCTAAGGCTGAGGGGTACCTACGTAAAACTTCTAATAATTGATCGGTTTCTTCTTGGTTTAAGGTAGCACTGACTATAACTGGACGGTTCATATCTTCATCAAGAAATTCATATCTCAGGTTTTTAGGCAGTTCCTTAAGTTTTACGGTCGGTTTTATAGGGCAAGGCATAGGATCTGGGGTAAGAGATAAACATTCGTGAAGGTTATCATCAATGTAGGGTGTTTTATAATTGTCATCTTCCGAGATAAGGGTTGGTGGCAATTTTATAGATTCAGTTTCTTCTTCTTGTTCTAATTCCCTAATACATTCTTCGATGATATCTAAGGCATAACAAGAATCTCCTATCACAGGTGCCATAAGAAATTTTGACAATATAAATTCTATCTTCTGGCCACCTACCTCAAAAGTTAGTTTTCCCTTTTTAACATCTATTACGGCTCCAGCAGTCGATAAGAACGGTCTACCTAGGAGGATTGGTATGTCGTCATCTTCTTTAATGTCCATGACAACAAAATCAGTAGGTATAAACAGCTGACCTATCCTAACAGGGACGTCTTCAAGTATGCCTATAGGGTATTTAACGGATCTATCGGCTAATTGAAGTGACATCTTAGTAGGTTGTAATTCTCCTAAGTTTAATCTCTCACAAACTGCTAAAGGCATTAAGCTCACACTAGCTCCTAAGTCTAGAAAAGCTTTTTCGATGACATGATTCCCCAAAACACAAGGAATGGAAAAATTTCCGGGATCTTTATCTTTCTTTGCTAACCTATTTTCGGAAATAGAATTACATTCCACGGGTTTCGGATCTTCGAGTCTACGTTTATTTGTAAGTATGTCTTTGAGAAACTTAGCATAAGAAGGTATTTGGGTGATGGCTTCTGTAAAGGGGATTTCTACGTGAAGTTTTTCTATAACCTTAACGAATTTTTGATATTGATTATCGATTTGGGTTTTCTTTAATCTTTGAGGGTAAGGTATTGGTGGTTTGTATGGCGGTGGCGGTACATAGGTTTTATTTTTAGGTTCTTCTCCTTTTTCTTGACTTTCCGGGGTTTCAGGCTTCTCTGGTTCCTTTTCCTCATTCCTCTCAGAAGTTTCGGGCTCACTTAATCTAGGGTTTAAAGGTTCCTTATAAGCGGTTCCACTTCGTAGAGTAATGGCATTAGCTTGCCCTTTCGGGTTTTGTTGAGGTTGTCCAGGGAACTGTCCTCCAGGTGTAGTCTGTGGGGCTTGGTTTAACGCTACCTGAGAGATCTGGGTTTCAAGCATCTTATTATGAGTAATAATTTGATCAACCTTGGTTCCTAACTTGGTAATTAGTTCGTTAACATGGACGTTATGGTTCATGAACTCTTTGTTTTGTTGTTTTTGAGCAACGATAAAATCTTTTACAACTTCCTCAAAGCTCGGGCTAGGTGGTACAGGTTGCATAGGTTGATTTGTTCTAGGGGCTTGGTAACCTTGTTGTCTCGGAGGTGCGGTATTTTGGATAGGGTTATTATTTTTGTAGGAGAAGTTTGGGTGATTCCTCCATCCAGGGTTATATGTGTTTGAAAATGGGTTCCCTTGGGTATAGTTCACTTGCTCAGTGTTGGTTTCATTCAACAGATTGCATTCGGCGGATTGGTGTCCTTGCGTTCCACATATCTCACAATTCGGCGAAACTGCGGCAATAGTATTCGGAGTTGTACACATATGTTCGACTCTAAGGGCCAACGCGTCCATTTTAGCCTGCATCATGTCTATAGAGCTTAGCTCATGTATTCCTCCTTGGGCTTCCTTCTTTTCCACTGTCGCTCGTTCTACTCCCCATGATTGATGGTTTTGGGCCATATCCTCGATAAGGGCACTAGCTTCAGGGTAAGGTTTGTTCATCAGTGCACCACCAGCGGCAGCGTCGATGGTCATTTTAGTGTTATAAAGAAGTCCATTATAGAAGGTTTGGATGATTAGCCAATTCTCTAGGCCATGGTGTGGGCATGCTCTTAATAGTTCTTTATATCTCTCCCAGGCTTCGAACAACGACTCTCCTTGGTGTTGGGTAAATCTAGTTATTAGGTTTCGAAGAAGAGCGGTCTTACTTGGGGGAAAATATCTAGCAAGGAAAACTTTTCTAAGGTCATCCCAAGTTGTTATTGAATTGGGTGGAAGGGAATCTAACCATGATAGAGCTTTATCTCTGAGGGAAAAGGGAAATAATCTTAAGCGTATTGCCTCAGGAGAAGCTCCATTGGTTTTAAAGGTGTCTGCTAACTGAAGAAAGTTTTTTAAATGTTGGTTCGGGTTATCAGTAGCGAGACCTGCGAATTGTCTCTGTTGCACTAATTGCAGCAGGGATGGCTTAAGTTCAAAATTATTGGCTGGGATAGCGGGGTTTACTATACTGGAACTAGGTTCCTCGTTTGATGGTTGGGCGAAGTCCTTAAGAGGTCTTCGGTTTTGATCTTCGGCCATAGCTCTCCTATTCCTATGGAAAAATAAACGTGCGCGAGCGTAACGTTCAGGTTCAGCTAGAGGGTCTACTAAACTCCCGGCACTGCGAGTCTTTCGCATTGACCGGTGGGTAACAACCTTAGTCTAAACGGTATAACTACAGGGTAATGAAATTTGACGATATTGGTCCCCGGCAACGGCGCCAAAAACTTGGTGCGTGTTTTTCGCAAGTGTACGAATCACGTCAAAGTAATATAAAAGATTATCGAATCCACAGAGACCAAGTGTCAATCTATCGTACCTGTTGTTATGGTGTTTATCTAAGGCAACTATTTTTAAGGGTTTTAGTAAGGGTGCAATGGTAAATAAAATTATAATTTTAAATAATAAATAAAAGACAGGCTCGAATGTAATTCACGTAATCAATGATAATCCAGTACTTGTTAATGGAACTACTTATGGGCAATGTTTTCTCCTTTGAAAAGAACTAATTTAACAGGAACTGTCGCTTTCGCGTATTCAGAACCGAGTTGTACTCTCTAATCAACCCCTCCTATTGTCACGGATAAAAAGGTGCGTACTGCGTTAGAG
Source organism: Lathyrus sativus (assembly GCA_963859935.3). Lineage (NCBI taxonomy): Eukaryota > Viridiplantae > Streptophyta > Magnoliopsida > Fabales > Fabaceae > Lathyrus > Lathyrus sativus. The sequence continues at coordinate 288,529 of CAWUDS030001141.1, forward strand.
TAGTAAACCTATTTTTAAGAAATATAGTTTCTTAACAAAGTGGAAAAGTATTTTAACCTGGACTTCTTAGCAAAAAGAGGTTCTTATGAACCAGACTCTAAATCTCATAACGCGTCCGAAAATCGTTTTAAAATCTCTTTTCTTTTTAATCTAAAAACTCCTAATGAACTATACAAAGCGCTTTTGGCTGTTTTTGAAATAGTTAAAAACAATTACTTGAATTGAAAGATAAAATAGCCCTTAGGTGTTTCCACGAACAATTATACTGATTACTGGTTTAATTACGATCCTTACATTCTAACCTTTATGGGATTAGTTAGACATGATAAAGTAAATATTCTTTTTATAGTTTTTCATATGAGTAATTTAAAGCGAGTGCGGGAAGTAAACAACGTAAATGTGCGAGTGCGGGAAATAAACAAAGTAAATGTGCGAGTGCGGGAAATAAACAACGTAAATGTGCGAGTGCGGGAAGTAAACAAAGTAAATGTGCGAGTGCGGGAAATAAACAACGTAAATGTGCGAGTGCGGGAAATAAACAACGTAAATGTGCGAGTGCGGGAAATAAACAAAGTAAAGTGCGAGTGCGGGAAATAAACAAAGTAAAGTGCGAGAAAATAAATAAAAGTAAAGCAATGCGGAAAAATAAAATACTAACTGGAATTAAAATGGCGGCAGGATTAACTTCCTCCAGAGTGCTCCAAAACTCGAACCACAGACAGATTACAGACTCGATCACTCGATTGCAGAGGCACCCCGATGTGGAATGGCAACTGCTTTGTAACTGATATATGCCTAGAGAATTCTAATTCTGGATGAAGAAAAACGAGAATCTAAGGTCCTATTTATAGGAGAAACTGGAAGCGCGAAATGACCGGGACGCCCCTCCACTAAAAAGTGGAGGTTGTGGATTTTTGCCTTGTGGCGCCCGCCACAGGCCTATGGCGCCCGCCACGGTCCCTACAGGGGATGATGTAGTGGGGATCGTGGGTCTTGGAGGTTGAGGAGTGGTCTTGAGACGTGGCCACGTCATGGCTAACCCCATGGCGCCCGCCACAGTGGGTGCCGTAAGTGCAAAATGCTGAATTTCTAGGTTTTCGTCCGTTTTCACTCCTTTTTCGCTCCTTTTTCCGATTCAAGCTCCGATTATTATAAAAACCTGAAAACATAAGAAAACAAAGCAATAACAAAGCAAAACAACAATAAAAGCTAAGAATGCATGCGAAATCGGAGTCAGAAATACGGTGAATTTTAGTGTGATCAATGCACATACACACAAATGCGCACTCGCACGCACGCATGCCAGCAAGTACATACACGCGCACATACACACACGCATACACACGCGTACATGTTTACACACACGCACACGCACACCTAAACATGCACACACAAACACAGACACGCCCGCGTGCGTGCATACACACACTCAAACCCAGGCACGCAGGCGTGCAAGCACGCACACTCACACACACACACACGTGCGCAAACACATACACGCACACATACGCGTGCGCGCACACATAGGCACACGCGCGCGCACACAAGCACACACACACACACACAGACACAAACACACGCGTGCGTGCACACAAACCCACACAAGCGCGCCCGGGTGCGTGCACTCGCACAAACACACGCACGCATGCACTAACGCACGCTGCTCGCACACACATACACACACGCACACACGCACGCACGCTTACACACACACACACGTACACACACATACACACACACGTGCGCGCACACACACACACACACACACGTGCGCACATGCTTGCACATACACACACGCATGCACGCAAGCATGCACTCACGCACGGACACACACACACACATGCAAACACGCACTCGCGTGCCCACAAGCACGCATGCACGCACACACAAAAACACACACGTGCTCACACACATACACGCACCTGCGCAGACACAGAAACATATACCCGCGCGGGTGCGCACACTCACGTGTGTGCGCTCACACACAGACACACACAAACACACGTGCGCGCACACGCAGATACACACATACAAATAAACACGCGTGCGCGCGCATACACCCAAACACACGGGCGCACGTGCGTGCGCGCACAAACACATAAACACGCACTCGCACACACACACACACACACATGCACTAACGCACGCCGCTCGCACACACATAACCACACACGCATACACACACATTAACACCTGCACACACACACACACACACACACACACACACACACGCACGCGCACACGCACATATACGAACAGACAAAGACGCACGCGTGCGCGCATATACACACAAACACACACGCACGCATGCACTAACGTACGCCGCTTGCACACACACACACACACGCACACACACACACACACACACGCATGCATACACACACACGCACGCACACACAGACACGCACGCATACACAGATGCGCACACACTCACATGCACGCATGCGCTCACGCACGCACACACAAGCACGCACACACAAACACCCGTGCGCGCACACACACACAAACATACACTTGCTCACACACACACACACACACACACACACACACACACACCTGCGCAGACACAAACACAGACACACATACGCGTGCGCGCTTATACAGACATAGACACACACACACATGCGTGTGCGCTCACACACAAATACACACACAAACACATGCGCGCGCACACGCAGAGACACACACAGACAAACACCTGCGCGCGCACATACCCAAACACGCGTGCACGCGCACACACATAAACGCGCACTCGCACACACACACACGCATGCACTAACGCACGCCGCTCGCACACATATATCTACACACACACACACACACACTCACCTGCACACATACAGACGCACGTGCGCACGCACAAGCACACGCACACATGTGCATACACGCGTGCACAACCACACAGACACACGTGCGCACACACACTCGCACACGCGCGCGCTCTCATACACACAAAGGCGTGTGCACTCTCTCTCTCACACACACACACGCACACGCACACGCAAACACACACACACACACGCACACATGCACACACGCACACACACAGACACACACACACACACACACATGCACACACTCGCGTGCTCACAGTCTCACATACACACACACAGACACACACACACACACACGTGCACGCACACACATACGAACACGCGTGAGCACCCACACACGCTCGTGCACACAAACACACACGCACGCACGTGTGCGCACACACAGACACACACAAACACGCGTGCACAGGCAAAGACACACACGCGTGCGCACGCACACATACACACATACACACACACGCACTCACGCTCGCACGCACACACATACATACGCGCACACACGCGTACACACACACAAACATAGACACACATGCGCTGACATACACACCCACACACACAAACACGCGTGCGCGCACACTTAGACACACACACACACACACACAAACACACGCGCACGGACACACGTACACACACACGTACGCACAGACACACGTGTGTGTGCCCGCACACACACTCACATACGCGAGTGTGCGCGCCCGCGCACGCGCTCACATACTCACAGACACGCACGCACGCATGCACTGTCGCATGCTGCTCGCACACACACACACACACACTCACGCACACACACACACGCGCGCGCGCGCAAACACACACACGTGCGCGCACACGCGCGCACATCCACACGCACACACACACATGCATACACACACACACGCACTCGCATGCACACTAACACACCCGTGCACACACAGACACACACACACGCACACACACACACACGCACACAGACGCTCAAACACAAACACACACACATGCACGCACACAGGCAGACACACGTGCGTGCACACATACACTTACAAACATGAACACGCGCGCGGGCTCAGCCACACACAGACGCGTGCGCGCACATACACTCACACGCACACACACGTACACACACGCACACACACATATACACAAGCGCGCGTGCACACACATACACACACGCGTACACACACACACACACAAACACGTGTACATAAACACGCGCGTCCGCGCATACAAACGCACGCGTGCGTGCATACACACACATACACACAAACGCACGCGCGCACACACGCACACACAGATACACAACCACGCGCGCACGCGTACACGCACACAACCACGCGTGCGCGAGCGTACCCGCACACAAACACATGCACGCATGCACTAACGCACGCCACTCGCACACACATACACACACACGCACACACGTGCACACACACACACATACACACACACACACACACGTGCGCACACGCACACACACACACTCACACACATACACACACACGCACTCGCGTGAATACAAACACGCGCGTGCACACCCTGACACACAAACACGTTGGCACGCACGTGGACACACACACACACACACATACACACGTGTACAGACACACACACACATGTGCATGCAAACTTAGACACACAGACACATACAAACACACGTGCGCACACACTGACACACATACACACACACACATACTCAAAAACAGACGCGTGCACGCACGCGCACACACGCTCGCATACGCATGCACGCACGCACAAATTCACTCACGCATGCCGCTCGCAGACACAAACACACACACACACACACACACAAGCATGCACACACACACACACACACACACTTACACACTCATACACACACGTACACACACACTTACACACTCATACACACACGTACACACACACGCACATGCGTACACGCGCACACACTCACACACACACAGACACACACACGTGCACACAAACACGCCCGTGCACACACAGACATACACATGCGCGCACACACAAACACACACACACACACACGCACGAACGCACGAACGCACGCACACACACGCGCACACTCACACACACACGTGTGCGCACACACACACGTGTGCGCACACACACACACACACACATAAACACGCACGCAAGCAGGCAAGCACGCACACGCACACACACAGACACACACCTGTACACACACACACACAAACAAGCGCACGCGTGCGCGCCCACACGCACGTGCGCGCACACACACACAGGCAGGTACTCACGTACGCACGCGCATACACACACACACGCGCACCTGGGTAAACACACACACATACACACGCGTGCGCGCACACACAGACACACACACACACACACGCGTGCGCATGCACACACCAATGAGTTGCGGTAAAAGGTTGATTTTACGATTTAATGAAGATTGTTAAAGTTAGGATTCGGTAATCACTTTGCTTTTATATGTCCGATCAACAATAAGCATAAACTTCTTTATATGATAAACACATTCACAACATCCTCACAATGTGATTATTTCTAACTCACATTGTGATTTTCCCATTTTGATCCATTGTTGATTTCTCACATAATCTATCAAAATGACAACATTTAGGTTTAACATTTTTCATGAACAACCATATTCAAAACTATTTCTAGCTTAAGAAAATAGAAGGATGAAAACTTAGGTCAAGAGTTGAAAAATATCTTTCGATCATAAACCAACACAAAGAGTTAAAGATAAAGCAAGGTTTTCACCATATATTCATCATCCAAGAGCTTACAAATGAAGATCATTCATATACTTACAAAGCTTAATGATCACCTAAATCTAACCTTGACAAAATAAGGAACTTAGCTACTCATTTTCATGGTAGCTTGCAAAAGAAGTTTTGGAAGAAGGTTGATGAACATCCGAGTCAAAGAATTCAACTTGGATGAGAATCCACATTCTTTTTGTAGATTAAGGTTTAGCAATGAAGAAAAATAAGAGATAGAGGGTTTCTAGGTCACAAAATCTCTTATGCAGCAAAACTAGTGAAAAATAATATATTGTTCAAAAAGTACAAAGGGCTATATATAGAAAAAGTTGTTGTCCTGCCACGCTCGCGTCCTCATTCGCCTAGCGAGCCAACAGCGAATGTTCTCTACAGCCTCGCCTAGCGAACATGCTAGCGAGGGCTGAGGAAAAGGTTCTGGAATGCTTCGCTACTTACTCGCTAGGTGCTCGCATAGCGAACATGCAAGCACGCACACGGACACATACACACATACACGCACACACACACACACTCACACACACAAGCGCGCGCAGACACCCACACACATACACACACACAAACACGCAGGCACGCAAGCACGTGCATATGCACATACATATGCGCATACACACACACACACATACACGCGTGCACGCACACTTAGACACACAAACACAAACACACGCACGCGGACACACAGACACACACACACATACACATAGCACAGGCGTGCGCGCTTGCACACGCGCACACACAAACACACACACACACGCATGTACGCACTCATGCACTATCGCACGCCGCTCGCACACACACACACACGCACACACACATACATACACACACACACGCGCGCGCGCGCATACACACACACACACACACATAAATGCATACGCACAGACACACACGCAAACAGACACG
>CAWUDS030001141.1:310000-312500 GCA_963859935.3 Lathyrus sativus
TGCACACATACACTCAAAAACATGAACACACGCGCGGGCTCACCCATACACACGTGCATGCACGCACATACACACACACGCACAGACACACACACACACACGCATACACAAACAAGCATGCACAAACACACACACACACACAAAACGCGCACACAAACACGCTCATGCGCGGAATCACACATACGTGTGCACGCACACACAAACACGCACACACACACACACACTCACGAACACACACACACACACACACATGCGCAAACACACACACACATACGGGCACGCGCGCGCGCATGCATGCACTTGTGCAGACACACCCACACACACGCGTGCGCATACACGGACATACACACACACACACACACATGCGTGCGCGCGCATACACACACAAGCGCACGTTCAAATACAACTACATCCACGCGTGCGCGCGCACCCACAGGCACATGCACGCACATATGCACTAACGCACGCCGCTCGCATACACATACACACACGCACACAGACACAGACACGTGCGCCCACACACATGTGCGCACACGCACAAACACATACATGTATGCACACACACAGACACGCACACCCGCACACACGTAAACACGCACACACACACACGCACACACGCACTCGCGTGCATACAAATACGTGCGTGCACACACAGACACACACACACAAACACGTAGGCACGCACGCATGTACCCACACACACACACACACCTACGTAGACACACACACACACACGTGTGCACAGACACATAGATACACACACACACACACAGACACACACACAAAAACACGCGCGCGCACAGACAGACACAGACACACACACACACACACATAGAAACACACACACACACGTGTGCGTGCACTCACAGAGACACACACTCGCATGCACACACACACACACACGCAGGCACGCACGCACGTGAACACACACACACACACACCTGCGCATACACACACACACACACACACACACACACACACGTGTGCACGCACACTTAAACACACACAAACACAAACACACACGCGCGCGCACACACAGACACGCACACACACACATACACACAGACACACGTGTGCGTGCACACACGCACACAGTCGCATACGCATGCGTGCGCGGGCACATGCACACCCCCACATGCGCAGACACTCACACACACACGCACGCGCACGAATGCACTAGCGCACGCCGCTCGCACACACACAAACACATGGATGCACACACACACATACACATACACATACACACTCATACACACACGCGCATACACACGCGTGCGCACACACGCCGCTCGCACACACACAAACACATGCATGCACACACACACATACACATACACACTCAAACACACATACGCATACACGCACTCGCGTGCACACAAACACGCCCGTGCACACATAGACACACACACACGCAGACAAACACACACACACACAACTATACGCAGACATACACTCACGCACACACACACAGACACACACACACACACACACACACACACACGTGCACGCACACAAACACTCACAAATACGCATACACACAAACACGTGCGCGCACACCTAAATGCACGCGGGCGCGTGTCCGCACACACTTACACACACGTATGCGCACGCACATACACACAAATGCGCACTCGCACGCACGCATGCAAGCAAATACACACACGCATACACACGCGCACATGTTCACACACACACGCACACCTAAACATGCACACACAAACACACACGCGCGTGCGTGCGCGCATACACACACTCAAACCCAGGCACGTAGGCGTGCAAGCACGCACGCTCACACACACACACACACACGCGTGCGCAGACACATACACGCACACACAGGCACACGCACGCGCACACACACACACACATAGACACAGACACACGCGTGCGTGCACACAAACCTACACAAGCGCGCCCGTGTGCGTGCGCTCGCACAAACACACGCACACATGCACTAACGCACGCTGCTTGCACACACATACACACACGCACACATGCACGCACGCTTACACACACACACACACGCACACACACATACACACACACGTGCGCGCACGCACACACACACGTGCGCACACGCTCGCACATACACACACACACACACGCATGCACGCACGCATGCACTCACGCACAGACACACACACACACATGCAAACACGCACTCGCGTGCCCACAAGCACGCATGCGCGCACACACAAAAACACACACGTGCTCACACACATACACGCACCTGCGCAGACACAGAAACACACACGCGCGCGCGTGCGCGCTCACACATGTGTGTGCATTCACACACAGACACACACACAAACACACGCGCGCACACACGCAAATACACACATACAAAGAAACACACGTGCGCGCGCATACACCCAAACACACGGGCGCACGTGCGTGCGCGCACAAACACATAAACATGCACTCGCACACACACACACACATGCACTAACGCACGCCGCTCGCACACACATAACCACACACGCACACACACACACTAACA
>CAWUDS030001141.1:317500-322500 GCA_963859935.3 Lathyrus sativus
ATGCACTCACACATGCACTAACGCATGCCGCTCGCACACACATACACACACGCACACACACACACACACACGCACATACACACACACAGACACGTGCGCACACACACACATGCGCACACGCGCGCACACACTCACACGCACGCACGATCGCATGCACGCACGCACGCACACACACACACACACACTCGCATGCACACAATCACGTGCGTGCACACACAGACACACACACAGACACACACACGCAGGCTATTTACACAAACACGCAGGCACGCACACATACACACACACACACACACCTGCGCAGACACACACACACACGTCTGCACGCACACTTAGACACACACACACACACAAACACACGCATGCGCATACACGCACACAAACACAAACACATACACATACACAAGCGCGCGCGTGCACGCACTCGCATGCACACAAACACGCGCGTGCACACACAGTCACACACACACGCACGCACACACATAAACATTCAGGCACGCACGTGCGCGTGCATACACAGTCACACACACACACACGCACACTCACACACAAAAGCGCGCACACACACACACACACACACACACATACACACACACACACAAACACGCAGGCACGCAAGCACGTGCATACACACACACATATGCGCAGACACACACACACACACACACGTGCACGCACACTTAGACACACAAACACAAACACACGCACGCGGACACACAGATACACACACATACACATAGCACAGGCGTGCGCGCTTGCACACGCGCACACACATACACACACACACCCACGCACACACACACACACACACACACACATACACACACACATACGCGCATACACACACACACACACAAACGCATACGCACACACACACACACACACAAACAGACACGCGTGCGCACACGTGCGCACACAAACACACACGCACACGCACTCGCGTGCACACATACACGCTCGTGCATACACAGAGACACACACACACACGCACACAAACACACACACACGCACACATACACACACACACACACACGCTCACACACAAACGCACACATGCACGCACGCACGCACACACACACTCACAAATATGAACACACGCGCGGGCTCAACCACACACACACGCGTGCGCGCACATACACACACACGCACGTACTCACACGCACAGACACACATACACACACATACACAAACGCGCGTGCACACACACACACAAGTGCGCGCATGCGCGCAAACACAGACCCAGACACACGTGCGCGCACACACACACGCACACATACACACACACACAGACACTCATGCACGCGCTCATGCATGCACGCACACACGCACGCACATACACACGCACGTGTGCACACACACACACACGCGGGCATGCAGGCTCGCACGCACACACACATATGCGCACCTGTGCAGACACACCCACACACACATGCACGCACACACAAACACATGCGTGCCCGCGCACACACACACACAGACACACGCGTGCGCACATACAGACACACGCGTGCGCACAAACAGATACATGCGTGCTCGCGCACACACACACACACACGAATGCGCACACACACATACACACACAACCACGCGTGCGCTTGCGTAACCACACACACATACGCACGCACGCATGCACTAACGCATGCCGCTCGCAGACACATACACACACGCACACACACACAAGCGCATACACACACACACATACACACACACGTGCACACACGTACACATGCGCACACGCGCGTACACACTCACACACACGCACGATCGCATGCACGCACACACACATGTGAGCTCACACACACACACACGCACTCGCGTGCACACAATCACGCGCGTGCACACACAGACACACACACACACACGCAGACACACACACACAAACACGCAGGCACGCACGCACACACACACACACACACACCTGCGCAGACACACAGACACACAGACACAGACACACACACACACACAAAAACACACGCGCGCATACACAGGCACACACACACACATACACGCAAACACACGCGTGCACGCACGCAAACAAGCACACGCATACGCGAGCATGTGCCCGCGCACACACACACGCACACACGCACACACTCACACACACACACGCACGCACACACGGATGCACTAACGCACGCCGCTCGCACACACACACCTACACGCGCACACACACACACACTCTCATACACACTCATACACACGCGCACACACACACACGCACTCACGTGCACACAAACACGCCCGTGCATACACAAACACACACACACACACGCACACGCACACGCACACACACACACACACACGTGCGCAAACAGAAACACACACACGCACGCATGCAGACACACGTGCGCAAACAGAAACACACACACACACACGCATGCACACACACGCACTCGCGTGCAAACCAACATGCGCGTGCACACACAGACACACACATACACGCGCACACATACAAACACACACACGAGCGTGCGCACACTCTCTCTGTCACACACACACACAAACACACACACACACATGTGTGCGTCTACACACATGCACACACACATACACAAATACAAAAACGCTCGCGCGCACACCCACACAAACGTGCGTGCGCACACACATACACACACACACACACTTACACTCTCTCTCTCTCACACACACACATATGCGCATATGCACACGTGCACACACATACGCACACGCACACACACACATATACACACACACACACACGCGTGCTCACACTCACACACACAGACACACATATACACACACAAATACGTGCGCGCACACACATACAACATGCGCGCGCACACACACTTGTGCGTGCAAACAAACACACATACACACGCGTGCACACACTCACACGCACGCGCGTGCTCACACACACACACACACACAAACACGCGTGCACACACAAACACACACACGCATGCAGACATGCACACACACACACACACACACACATACAAGCATTCACGCACGCATGCAACACGCGCACACACGCGCCCACACACACAAACACACAAGCGCGCACACACACCCACACAAACACGCAGGCACACACGCACGTGCATACACAGATACACATGAACACACGCGCGTGCGCGTATACTTAGACACACCAACACAAACACACGCACGCGGGCACACAGACACACACACATACGCAGAGACACACGCGTGCACACACGCACAAACACATTGACATACGCACGCGTGCGGTCACGCACACACACACGCGCACACACATACACACACACACACACGCAAGCACGCACGCATACACTATCTCATGCCGCTCGCACACGCACACACACACGCACACACACACACACACACGCATACACACACACACACACACGGGTGCACACACCCACACACGCATACGCACCCACACACGCAAACACACGCGCGTGCGTACACTCGCGCACACTCACACGCGCACTCGTGTGCATACAGTCACGCCTGTGCACACGGAGACACACACACACTCACACACATACACACAGACACACGCACACACATGCTCACACACAAAGTACACACACAGACACACACGTGCGTGCACACATAGACTCACAAACACGAACACGCGCGCGGGCTCCCCCGCACAAACACGCATGCGCGCACATACACACACAAGCACACACAAACACACACACAAATACGCGCATACAAACACGCGCGTGCGTGCAAACACAAACACTCGCGTTCGTGCAAACACAAACACGCGTGCACGCACACACACACACCCATACACATACACACACACTCTCACGCACGCACGCATGCACGCACACACGCACACGTACACACACACACATGTGCGTGCACACACACGTGGGCACAGACGCTCGCACGCGCACACACATACACGCACCTGCGCAGACACAAACGCACACACGTGTGCACGCACACACAGACACACGCACAAACACACGCGTGCGCACACACACAGACGCACACACACAGACACATGCCTGCGCATGCACAAACATACACGCGCGCACACATGCGCACGCACACACACAACCATATGTGCGCTCGCGCATCCACACACACACACAGATACACACGCATGCACTAGCGCACATCGCTCGCTCACACATACACACATGCACACACACACACACACGTGCACACACACACACACATACACACACAGACGCGTGCGCCCACGCACACAAGTGGGCACATTCGTGCACACACATACACACACATGTGCGCTCACACACACACACACATAAACACAAATACGCAGGCACGCAGGTACGCATGCATGTGCAAACACACGCACCTGCGCAGACACACACACACACACACACACACATACACACACGTGTGCATGCACACTTAGACACACACACACACATAAAAACACACGTGCGCGCACACACACACACACACACACACACACACACACATACACACACACATACACACACACACATACACACATACACACGCTCCCGCGCACACACACACGCACACGCGCAAACACTCACACACACACACACACGCACGCACACACGAATGCACTAACGCACGCCGCTCGCACACACAGCTACACGCACACACACACACACGTGGACACACACACACATACACACTCATACACACACGCACACACACACACACGCATGCACACACACGCACACACATACACACGCACGCACTGGCATGCACATAAACACGCCTATGCATACACAGACACACACGCACACACAGACACACACACACAAACACACACGCGCGCACATACACATACACGCACATACACAAACACACACACACACACACAAACACAAACACACACACAAACGTGCACGCAAACACACGCGCGGACAGAAAGACGTGCGTGCGCGCGAACACACACACGCACTCACGCACGCACTTACGCATGCATGCTCACACACGCACACATACACACACACACACACGCGCGTGTGCGCACACACACACACATAAACACGCACGCATGCAGGCACGCACGCACACACACACGCACA
>CAWUDS030001141.1:327500-330000 GCA_963859935.3 Lathyrus sativus
ACACACACACACACACACACACACACACACACACACACACACACACACACACACACACACACATACACACACACATACGCGCATACACACACACACACACATAAACGCATACGCACACACACACACACACACACACAAACAGACACGCGTGCGCACACGTGCGCACACAAACACACACGCACACGCACTCGCGTGCACACATACACGCTCGTGCATACACAGAGACACACACACACACACACACAAACACACACACGCACACATACACACACACAAGCTCACACACAAACGCACACATGCACGCACACACGCACACACACTCACAAATATGAACACACGCGCGGGCTCAACCACACACACACGCGTGCGCGCACATACACACACACGCACGTACTCACACGCACAGACACACATACACACACATACACAAACGCGCGTGCACACACACACACAAGTGCGCGCATGCGCGCAAACACAGACCCAGACACACGTGCGCGCACACACACACGCACACATACACACACACAGACACTCATGCACGCGCTCATGCATGCACGCACACACGCACACACATACACACGCACGTGTGCACACACACACACACACACGCGCGGGCATGCACGCTCGCACGCACACACACATATGCGCACCTGTGCAGACACACCCACACACACATGCGCGCACACACACACACAGACACACGCGTGCGCACATACAGACACACGCGTGCGCACAAACAGACACATGCGTGCCCGCGCACACACACACACACGAACACGCACACACACATACACACACAACCACGCGTGCGCTTGCGTAACCACACACACATACGCACGCACGCATGCACTAACGCATGCCGCTCGCAGACACATACACACACGCACACACACACAAGCGCATACACACACACACACACACACACATACACACACACGTGCACACACGTACACATGCGCACACGCGCGCACACACTCACACACACGCACGATCGCATGCACGCACACACACATGTGAGCTCACACACACACACACACACACACTCGCGTGCACACAATCACGCGCGTGCACACACAGACACACACACACACGCAGACACACACACAAACATGCAGGCACGCACGCACACACACACACACACCTGCGCAGACACACAGACACACAGACACAGACACACACACACACAAAAACCCACGCGCGCATACACAGGCACACACACACACACACACACATACACGCAAACACACGCGTGCACGCACGCAAACAAGCACACGCATACGCGAGCATGTGCCCGCGCACACACACACGCACACACGCACACACTCACACACATACACGCACGCACACACGGATGCACTAACGCACGCCGCTCGCACACACACACCTACACGCGCACACACACACACACACACACTCTCATACACACTCATACACACGCGCACACACACGCATGCGCACACGCGCACACACACACACGCACTCACGTGCACACAAACACGCCCGTGCATACACAAACACACACACACACACACGCACACGCACACTCTCTCTCACACACACACACACACACACACACACGTGCGCAAACAGAAACACACACACGCACGCATGCAGACACACGTGCGCAAACAGAAACACACACACACACACATGCACACACACGCACTCGCGTGCAAACCAACATGCGCGTGCACACACAGACACACACATACACGCGCACACATACAAACACACACACGAGCGTGCGCACACTCTCTCTGTCACACACACACACACACATGTGTGCGTCTACACACATGCACACACACATACACAAATACGAAAACGCGCGCGCGCACACCCATACAAACGTGCGTGCGCACACACATACACACACACACACACTTACACTCTCTCTCTCTCTCTCACACACACACATATGCGCACATGCACACGTGCACACACATACGCACACGCACACACACACATATACACACACACACACGCGTGCTCACACTCACACACACAGACACACATATACACACACAAATACGTGCGCGCACACACATACAACATGCGCGCGCCCACACACTTGTGCGTGAAAACAAACACACATACACACGCGTGCACACACTCACACGCATACACACACACGCACGCACGCGCGTGCTCACACACACACACAAACACGCGCGCACACACAAACACACACACGCATGCAGACATGCACACACACACACACACAAGCATTCACGCACGCATGCAACACGCGCACACACGCGCCCCCACACACAAACACACAAACGCGCACACACACCCACACAAACACGCAGGCACACACGCACGTGCATACACAGATACACATGAACACACGCGCGTGCGCGTATACTTAGACACACCAACACAAACACACGCACGCGGGCACACAGACACACACACATACGCAGAGACACACGCGTGCACACACGCACAAACACATTGACATACGCACGCGTGCGGTCACGCACACACACACGCGCAC
>CAWUDS030001141.1:335000-340000 GCA_963859935.3 Lathyrus sativus
ATACACACACGCACGTGCTCACACTTACACACACACACAGACACACACACACACACGTACGCGCACAAGCATATGAACACGCGCGCGCACATACACTCACACACACACACACCCAAGCAGGCACGCGTGCGCGCACACGCACACACACGTACGCACGTGCGCACACACACTCACACACACAAACACGCGTGCATACGCAAACACACAAACGTGCGTGCACACACTCACACACACATACACTCACGCAAGCACGCAAGCACGCACACACACACACACATGCAAGCACTCACACACACACACACACACAAATATGCACACACACACAAACAAAGGCGCGCGTGCGCACGCTCACACACACAAACACACAAACACGCAGGCACACAAGCACGCACGCACGTGCACACACCTACACACATGCGCAGACACACACACCCACATGCACACGCATGTGTGCGCGCATATTTCGACACACACACACACACACAAACACACGCGCGCGCAAATATAGACGCACACACATACGTACAGACAAACATGTGCGCGCGCGCACCTACACACACACGCACGCACGCATGCACTAACGCACACCGCTCGCACCCACATACACACACACACGCGCGCGCGCGCGCACACAACACGTGCACACAAACACACACGCACGCATACACACACGCGCACACACACACACACACAGATACATATACGTACACACACGTGCGCACACACACACACATACACACACACATACACACACACGCACACGCACACACGTGCACACACACACACACACGCACGCATACACACATGCATACACACAGACGCGTGCACACACACACATGCGCAAATGCGCACACACACAATCATACACATGTGCGCACACACATACACACACACGCACGCACACACATACAGACGCAAACACACATACACACACACACACGCACTCTCGTGCATACAAACACGCGCGTGCACACACAGACACACACGCACACACAAACTCATAGGGATGCACGCACGTGTACACACACACACACTTGCGCAAACACACACACAGGCACACACACGCGTGTGCACATATAGACACACTGATACGCACACACACACGTGCGCACACTCTCACACACACACACACGTGCCCGCACACACACACGCACACATACGTACACACACTCTCTCTCTCTGACCCACACACGCGCACACGCAAACGCCCACACACAGACACACGCAAACGTGCCCACACGCATACACACACACGTGTGCTCACACTCTCTCTCTCACACACATACACACACACAGACATACACACACACACACGTGCGGACACACACATACGAACACGCGCACGCGCCCACACATGCACGTGCATATAAACACATAAACACGCGTGAACACTGTCGCTACTGCGAAAATCGGCGCCGGCTGAACAGAAGAGTCGCCACCGTGCGTTATTTATCCCAACGGAGGGAAAGGAAACGCTCGAGGTAAACCTACCACAAAAACGGGAAAGGTATGGTCATCGCAACCAAAACCTGGATTCGGGAGTCGGTTACGCAAGGGGAAGGTATTAGCACCCCTCACATCCGTCGTACTCGACGGGATCCACGCTTGTTTTCTGTCGAAAGGATGGTTATTCTATCTACTCTACAGGTCTGGGGTTAAAAGAAAAGAAAATGACTCAGCAAAGTATCGCACTTTATGCCTACGTATTCCCGTATGGAACGAGAAATCAGAGTCAACGTAGTTCGCCTACCTACGGGAAAGAACGGGAAGGTTGCTCGCTAGGATATCACATCCTATGCCTACGTACTTTCATACAGCATGAAAGATCAGAGCAAACGTAGTTCGGGCCACGTACGACACAAGTCTGTCTTGATTGTTTTTTATTCCTTCTGAAAAAGGGTTTTCCTGATTACCGGTCCAAGCGGACAACAATGACGTTTTGATGAGTTCACATTCTTTTACAAGAAGTGTCTTTTATTGTGTTTGAAATCTTATTGTGTTTTTCTATTTATTTTGAGAAAGAAGAGACAGAACTCTAACCTATGGTTGCGAAGGGAATCAAACTAACCTAAGGTTATCATGCATGGGTTAAGACCTAATGTCTATCATGCCCCTCTCTTGCGCAGAGAGAAACAGAGATCCTAAGGGAATAGACGGAAACAGAAACAATAACATATACAATAAAGCAGTAAAATGCATGGATGCAGCAATACAAGCGAGGCAAGGGAGTCCCACTCAACCTCGAACCTAGAAAACAACAGGCAAAAGTGAACAGAATTCACTTTCAACCTAACAGGTTAAACAGCAAACGATACAGTCAGGGAAAACCAATCAATACATCAAAAATTAAAAACAGCAAAAATAAACAGCAAAAGCAGCTCTGCATCAACATCTGCCTTCAAGTCATCATCAACTATCCACCAGCTTCAAGCAAGCATCAGTCTTCATCTTCACAGCCTTCAAGCAAGGTCTTTATCATCAGTCTGCAATGGCTTTTCTTCAAGTCTCAATCTCCAAGCTGAGGAACCAATCACAAGAATGAATTGGGGTGTTAAGCAATTAGTTGACCACCAAAGGTGGCAAACAAATTGCTAACAACACATAGAATATTTCTCTCAAGAGTTTTATCTCTTAGACACTATCACCAAGCCTTCCAAAGGAAGGGGTGAATGTCTTAGAGAGACTCTGCATCATAGAGAGGGATGGAGGCAAACAAGACCTTCCACATTTGTGAATCAAGTTTTCTACTCTAGAGCTCTGCCTAGCCCCTAAATCCTATAACCTCCAACAGCTGCCAGCAAGGGATACTCCTCATCAACTCTAGAAGTTGGTCTTCAGTCTCTTAATCTCCAATGGACTTCATCATCAAGGTCTTCAGCTCACCCAATCCCCAAACAAACCCAATACCCCACACATTCAAATGAAATAACCCTAGAGAGGGCACACCACACAGTCAAGCAGATACAAGCAGTATACTAATAGTAATAGTAGAATAGGGGAAACCTAGTAATTTCTAAGGGATCTATTATCTAACCATAATACCCCTATAGTCCCATACCCCAAAATTCAAACTACAACTCCTAAGGGAAATGATTTCTCACACCTATGTTATATCTAAACCCTAGTTTTTATTCTTCTAATCACACCTAAACAAACCATCTAAGATTAAATCCTAAAATCATGAATTAAATTTTATATACAAGCTAAAGTCCTAAGTTAATCACCCTAAAAAGAATGGACCCTAAATCTAAGGGGAGCTAATTGAACTGAAATCAACAATATCATGCATCAAATTAAACCACTTAAAAAGCTATTTAAAAGAAAAATGCACAAAAAATATTAAAACAAAATAAAATGCCATTTTTAATATTTGCTATTTTTCTTAACAGAATTATAAACCTAATGCAAAAACAACCAATTAAAAATATGCAATTTTCAATTATTTATGATTTTTTAAAGAAATGAAAAAATTGAAGCAATTAATATGAATTAAATTGGATATGGGGTGCAGTAAGTAATTAATTCAGTTAATTAAGCATGATGGGCCCAGACTGGGGGGCGCGCATAGCAAAGCGCGTCTGGGCCCAGTTGATCAGAAAAAAAACAAGAAAAATAAAAGAGGAAAACGGTGCATAAAGTAAAAAGATTAGTTCATTTGGTTTTGGGCTTGGAAAGCAGGGGTGTGGAAAGCAACTTCTTGACTTGGGCCCAGGATGCGTTAAGTGAAACGCATCGTTTCATCCTTTCAGCCATTTCCCTCTAGATCTCCAATTGAATTTGAGCCTTAGGATCGTCTTTGAGTCAATGGTCTTATGCCTGATCCAACGATGCTCCTTCATCGTCTACCTTGGACAAACCCTAAGCCAGAAAAATCCTCCCCATGCGCGAACCTTCCACCTCTCTGTTCTCCCTCGTACCTTGATGAAACCTCACGATGTAAAGATCAAAAATGATCTACATCCTTCCCTCTACACAGCTATGGTAATATCTTCCTCTAAAACTCAATCAAAATTCAAACCCGATAGGTAGAAAGTATTGACTCCACCATTTTACACTGATATCCATCATGCTAATTCCTTCCAATTCTTACCCTAACACGATCTACACTCTATACTGATCATTTTAAGCTATCTAACCATTATTATCAAACCCTAACCTAGGAGTTCTAAGCCCTAACAGATTTGGTGCACCAATGGCAACTTCCATGAAATGTCTTCAAATTCACCAGAATTAATCATCTAACCAATCCTAACCATTCTAACCTAATAATTCTCTAACATGCTAACTAATCTAGCCAATTCTAAAGGAAAACTAACCTGGTGTAAATGATGAAAACAGGTGTAGAATTCTTTGGATCCAAGGCTTGCAATGTTCTGGACTTGCTCAATACACTTGATTCTTGATTCTGTATGCAGTATCACTTGCTCAAACCTCTTGGATTCTTGTAACCACTTCTTCTTGCACTTTGGATGATGAAGTTGGATAGCACGAATTCCACCTCAATTGAGCCAAATCTTGATGAAAGCTTGATCTTGAATGAAGGTAGATGATGATAGGATCAAGGATTTTGGAAATTGATGAAGGTTTGATAGAGTTTGAAATGGATTTGCAAAATGGAAGAATGAGGTATAACTATGTGTTATGAACAAAATAAATCACCAAACCTTGAATGAAACCCCTCAAACCAATATATAGATGAAATTAGAAAGCTCTAGAACTTGGTAGAAACTTCTTGTGCACACTTTCCTTGAGTTTTGGCATATGTTAACTTCATACATAAGTAACCAATGGTATCTCTCAAATTTTGAACCAAACTCAAAAATATACTTTTGCCAATGTTCTTAAAACATTTTTTCCAATCAAAATGACCTATAATTTCATCCCATTTGGGCATGTTATGAAAAATCTCAATTTTAGGTCACTTTTATTCATTAAATTCCCCTTTTAAATGACCAAATTTGAAACCTTGAGCTATGAGCATTTCCAAACTTTCATGATCA
>CAWUDS030001142.1:0-2500 GCA_963859935.3 Lathyrus sativus
CACTCACACAGACAAACACCTGCGCGCGCACATACCTAAACACGCGTGCACGCGCACACACATTAACGCGCACTCGCACACACACACACACACGCATGCACTAACGCACGCCGCTCGCACACACATATCTACACACGCACACGCACACACACACACACTCACCTGCACACATACAGACACATGCGCGCACGCACCAGCACACACACACACACACACATGTGCATACACGCGTGCACAACCACACAGACACACGTGCGCACACCCACACACACACGCGCGCGCGCGCTCTCATACACACACAGGCGTGAGCACTCTCTCTCTCTCTCACACACACACACACACACACACACACGCACGCACACGCAAACACACACACACACACACACGCACACGCAAACACACACACACACACACACACACTTGCACACGTGCACACACGCACACATACACACACGCACACACTCGCGTGCTCACATTCTCACACACACACAGACATACACACACACACACACACACGTGCACGCACACAAATACGAACACGCGTGAGCGCCCTCACACGCTCGTGCACACAAACACGCACACGCAAGCACGTGTGCGCACTCACAGACACACACAAACACGCGTGCACAGGCAAAGACACACACGCGTGCGCATGCTCACGCACTCACATACACACACAAACACGCGTGCACAGGCAAAGACACACACGCGTGCGCATGCTCACATACACACATACACACACACGCACTCACGCTCGCACGCAAGCACGCACGCACACACACATACACATACGCGCACACACGCGTACACACACACACAAACACACATACACATGCACTGACATACACACCCACACACACAAACACGCGTGCACGCACACTTAGACTCACACACACACACACAAACACACAAACACACGCGCGCGGACACACGGACACACACACGTACGCACAGACACACGTGTGTGCGCCTGCACACACACACTCACATACGCGAGTGTGCGCACCCGCACACGCGCACACATACTCACAGACACGCACGCATGCATGCACTGTCGCATGCTGCTCGCACACACACACTTGCACACACACACATACTCACGCACACACACACGCGCGCGCACAAACACATACTCGTGCGCACACGCGCGCACATCCACACGCACACACACACACACATGCATACACACACACACGCACTCGCATACACACACATACACACAAACGCACGCGCGCACACCCACACACACACACAGATACACACCCACGCGCGCACGCGTACACTCACACAACCACGCGTGCGCGAGCGTACCCACACACAAACACATGCACGCATGCACTAACGCACGCCGCTCGCACACACATACACACATGCACACACGCACACACGTGCAGATACACACACATACACACACACACACGTGCGCGCACACACACACATACACACGCGTACACACACACGCACTCGCGTGTACACAAACACGCGCGTGCACACCCTGACACACATACACGCTGGCACGCACGTGGACACACACACACACACACACACACACCTGTACAGACACACACACACATGTGCATGCATACTTAGACACACACACACATACAAACACACGTGCGCACACTAACACACACACACATACACACACACACATACTCACAAACACACATGTGCACGCACGCGCACACACGCTCGCAAAGGCGTTGCACGCACGCACAAATTCACTCACGCACGCCGCTTGCAGACACAAACACAAACATACACGCACACACACACACACAAGCATGCACACACACACACTTACACACTCATACACACACGTACACACACACACGCGTGCGTACACGCGCACACACTCGCACTCACACACACAGACACACACACGTGCATACACACACTCGCGTGCACACAAACACGTCCGTGCACACACAGACACACAGACACACACACAAAAACACGCACGCGCACACACATAAACACACACACATATATAGACACACACACACACACACGTGCACTCACAGAGACACATACACACGACACACACACACACACGCAGGCACGCCCGCACGTGCACACACACACACACACCTGCACACACACACACACACGTGTGCACACACACTTAGACACACACAAACACAAACACACGCGCGCGCACTCACAGACACACACACATACACACAGACACACGTATGCACACACGCACACACACACACACTCGCATACCCATGCGTGCGCGCACACATGGACACCCGCACATGCGCACACACTCACACACACACGCACGCATGAATGCACTATCGCACGCCGCTCGCACATACACACACATGCATGCATACACACACGTACACATACACACTCATACACACACGCGCATACACACGCGTGTGCACATGCGCGCACACACTCACACGCATACACACACACACGCATACACGCACTCGCGTGCACACTAACACGCCTGTGCACACACAGACACACACACACACACACACAC
>CAWUDS030001142.1:17500-22500 GCA_963859935.3 Lathyrus sativus
CACACCCGTGCGCACACTCTCTCTCTCTCACATACACACACACACACACACCCGCATACACACACAAACACGTGTACACACACACAAACACACGCACAAACACGCGCGCGCATGGTCGCACGCATGCACGCGCGCACACGTATAGACACACACACGACATGTGTGCATACACACACACGCACACACACAAACACGCGCACGCGTGCACACAAACACATACACAAAAACACACACACGGGCCCGTGCGAGCGTACGCGCACGCACACACACAAACCCACGCACGCACACACACCCATACACATACGTACACACACACACACTCACACACACGCACGCTCGCGTGCGCGCATACATATACGCACACACACACAAACACAAGGAAACACACGCGCGCGCGTGCGGAGACGCACACGCACATGCATGCATACACACGCACATTCACACACGCGTGCACACATACACGCGCTTGCACATACACACACAGATACACATACACACGCTAGCACACACACGCGCGTGCAAACACACTCTCTCTTTCTCTCTCACACACACACACGCACACACACACACACACGTGCACAAGCACATACACACACACGCACATACACTAGCGCGCCCGCAGGGACGCACGCACAGATGCACGCGCAACGCACACAAACATGCACACGCGCATGTGTGTGTACACACACACGCATGCTCGCGCGCTCACGCTAGTACACACACGTGCGCACAGACAAGCAGACACACACACAAACACACAAGCGCGCTCGTGCGTGCGTATACTCACGAACACACATACATGCACGAACGCACGCACGCGCACCCCCGCTCGCACACATGCACGCGCCCACACTCACTCACACACACACACACACACACGCATGCTCGCATGCGCGCACACACACACACGCACACACGCGTGCGCACACACTTAGAAACACAAAAACAAACACACGCGCGCGCACACACAAACACACACATATATATATAGTGACTCACGCGTGTGTGCGCGAAAACACGCACGCGCATGCGCGCGTAAACACATACGCACACGCACACACATACACACACACACGTACCCACGCAGTAAGGCAAGCTGCTCGCGCACACACACACATACGCGTACGCACACGCACGCATATACACGCACACAAGCACACACACACGCACGCAGACACACACACACACACACGTACACACGCACTCGCATGCACACAAACACGCGCGTGCACATGCGCACACACACACACGCGCGCACGTACGCACACTCTATCACACAAACACACACACCCACACGTGTGCGCACGCACACACACACACATGTGTGCACACACATATAGACACACACACAAACACGCGTGTGCGTATGCACACACACACAGACACAGACACACACACACACATACACAAACGCGCGTGTGCGTATGCGCACACACACACACAGACACAGACACACAGACACACACAGACACACACACACACACACAGACACAGACACACACACACACACACACAGACACAGACACAGACACAGACACAGACACACACACAGACACACACGCACACACACACAAACACGTGCACACAAGCACACGTACACGTGCACACACGTACACACACATACATACACGCACACGCACACATACACACACACACACACGCGTGCTCACACACTCTCTCTCTCTCTCACACACACACACACACACACACACATACACGTGCGCACACAAACAAACGAACACATGCACACACACACGCGCACGTGCACATACACACACAAACACACGCGTGCGTACACTCACACGCACGCATACACGCACGCACCTGCACACACACAGAAACACACATACACACACACACACAAAAAAAACACGCACGCACCCGCGATCACACACACATACACACACAAGCACTCACTGACGCACGCAAGCACGCACACATACACACGTACGCGCACACACGCTCAAACACACACAAGCGCGCACGTGCGCTCGCGCACAAACACACCCACACACAAACACGCAGGCACGCACGTGCACACACACACATGCACAGACACACACACGCGCGTACGCGCACACTTAGACACACACATACAAACACACACGCATGCACGCACACTTAGACATACACACACAAACACACGCGCACACACATGCAAACTGGCATACGCGCGCGTGCGCGCGTACGCACACACACACACACGCACGCACGCACACATGCAAGCTGGCATACGCGCGCGTGCGCGCGTACGCACACACACACACACACGCACGCACACATGCACTATCTCACGCCGCTCACACACACACGGACACACAAACACGTGCGCATACATCGACACACACACGCACTCGCGTGCACACAAACACGGGCGTGCACACACAGACACACACACACGCGTGCGCACACTCTCTCTCTCTCTCTCTCACACACACACACACACATACACACGCACACATGTAACACCCCATTTAAATTATTCAGTCGCTTTGGTATTTTATGTGATGTGTAATTGTGTGGTGTCCTTAATTAAGGGTATGAGGTTAGGAGTAAGGGAGAGAGGTGACCTTAGTTGGGGTACTGTGGATCTAGATAAAGGAGTAAGTTAATTATGATATCGAGAGAATTATAGTAATTAATATTATTCCAACTATTATTATTATTATTATTATTGTTATTATTATTATTATTATTATTATTATTATTCGTATTAATAATATTATTTGGTGGAATATTATTATTATTCATATTATTACTATTAGTATGAATATTATTATTAATGGGAGAATAATATTATTATTATTATTATTATTATTATTATTATTATTATTATTATTATTATTATTATTATTATTATTATTATTATTATAGGATTTAAATAATAAAATAAGAAATAAGGGATTAAAGGAAATAGAGAAGTTTTTTGGGGAAAGAGAATTAGAACACGATAAACTGCCAGAGAAAGGTTTTGGGAGAAAACGTGAGAAGAAGAATAAGGAGGAAGAGAAGGAGGCTAGGGTTGTCAATCCTTCAAGATTCTTCAACGATTGAGCAATTAATCGAGGTAAGGGGGAGAATGAATTCCAGTATGGGTGAATTAACATGAGAGGATAGTGAGAGGTCCTTTCTCTCATAGGAATTATGTGTTCTTGAGGATTCTTGAATCCAATTTTTGTAACTTGATTTGTTCTCAAATTTTCTGTTATTGTTGAATACTGTTCGTATGATGTCTTATATATCCGAAACCAGAATTAATACGGAATTCGTGTGAGAAATCCTTGATGCTGTCATAGAATACTAGTGAGTAGTAGATCTGGAAATCTGAACTTTTAGGGATTTGGGCAAAAACTTATGAGAAATTGAACTTTCGTGGCCAGAACCTTGACATTGTTATATGTCTGACCCTGAAGGGATTCAATATTAGATAGTGAGTAATTTTAATGTCATAGGGTGTAATTGAAGGAAAAATTATAATATGTTGTCCCTATAGGAATAAGAATATTCAAATGTGAGTAACTATGAAGTACTCAGAGCAATTGCAGGAAATAGTGTTTTATGTGTTGCAAATGTTGACAGATGAGCCTAATAAACCATAGAAGTTGTGCAGTTATTGCTGTATAACCTTAGGAATGTTTTAGTGATGTTTTGGGTGCTTTGAGTAAGTAATTCGCAAGAATAATTGAGTGAAAATCAGTTCCGGAGCGTAACAGCGTCTTTCTGTCCGTCACGACTGTTCATGTTTTCGGTCGAAATTGTTTTGGACGTAACTTTGGATCCGTAAGTCCGTTTTGACCCCCGTTCGAAGCGTTGGAAAGCTAATGAACAGAGCTATAACATAAGATAGATAATGGAATTATTTTCCCAATATTTTTATATCTAATTATGTTTTAGAAGTCAATTGTGTATATGTTTTAGTAACGAATCATGTTCTGGTTCAATGATGTCTTGGTGTTTTGATAGATGTGGGCCAAGATGGTCGAATGTGGACAATCTTGTGCGATTGTGGTAATTCCCGAGAGGATTACGGTGAGCGGATGACTCGTGTGGATCAAGATTGATCGTGAATTATGCATGATGTATTACATTGCATAATTGTGTTGACATGCATTTCATATCATGTGTCTTGTGGAGATGGCTAGGTGGAAATCCATGATGGGTGCCTAGTTTCATCCGGACTTCAATGTGGAAGTCGTTGTGGAGATAAGTTGTAGTTCAGAGGAACGTATATACGACTTATCCGGATTCCGACGGGAATCGGGTTCTAGTGTGAACCGTATGAGATTTTGTTAGTATCACATGCATTGTGTCGAGTCAGTGAGTCACATTGCATTATTGTAATTGAATGTGGGCTATGAATGCCAAGTGATTGAGGTGGCACGTGTATGTGCGTTATTTGTGCTTATTTTATGTGTGGTGTGTAACTACTCCTTAGCATGTGTATTTCATCGTTTATTTATTGAATGTAGTTCTCACCCCTTTTTGTTGTTGTGTCTGTGCTCTCTTGGGAGTACATGTGACCAGGTACCTGAGTAGTACTTGGAGTGTATTGCTATTTGATCGAGTCTTAGGAGTCGCTCTGATATGTAACATGGGATGACGGGATTACGTTGTTATTTGACTACTTTATTTGTTTATTGTTACGTATCTTTATTTGTTGGACTTATATTGTATAACCTCGTGTCGAGGAGAATTATATTGGAGAATTGATTTGTATTCCGCTGCTTAATTGAAAACTAAATAATATTGAACTATTTTAATGGAATGAAGTGACTTAGTGTGATATCCCACTGTGTTGGAAAACTCTGATGAATTTTAAGAATTATTTTTATATATTTATTATATTACGCGTACGGGGTAAAGTGGGGTGTTACAACACACACGTGTGCGCACACTCTCTCTCACACACACGCGTGCACACACAGTCTCTCTCTCACTCTCTCTCACACACACACAAACACACATACACACACACGTGCGCGCATACACACATGCACAGA
>CAWUDS030001142.1:25000-42500 GCA_963859935.3 Lathyrus sativus
CACGCACACACACACACACACAAACACATACAAACACACCCACGTGCGCGCATACACACACGCAAACACACACACACACACAGACACGTGCACACATACACACACGAAAACACACACAAACACACACCCGTGCGCGCACACATACACTCACAAATACGAAAACACGCGCGAGCACACCCGCACACACACGCATACATAGACGTGCGTGCACACAAACACAAACACGCACAAACAAAAACGCGCGTGCGCGCATACATACACAAACACATATACACACACGCATTCGCGCACGCACGCAATCACACGCGCACACAAACACTCCCGCGCGCGTGCGCTCAGACACACACACACACACTCACACACATATAAACACGCTTGCACGCAGGCATATATGCACACGCACACACACACATATTTGAGAAGACACACAAATACACGCGCACGCCCGTGCCCGCACACGCACACACACACACACAGGCACACAGGCAGGCACACACGCACACACGCACTCGCCTGCACACAAACACGTCCGTGCACACACAGACACACACATACACACACACAAACACACACACACAAGCACACACTTGTGCACGCAAACGCACACAGAAACACACGCATACAGACTCATACACACACGCGCAGACACACAGGTGGACACACGCGCGGACGCACACACACGCACACAGGCACTCGCGTGCACACAAACACGCACATGCACACACACACACACGCACACACACACACACAAATACACACTCACACACACACGTGTGCGCACACGTACACTCACAAATACGAAAACATGCGCGGGTTCACCCACATACAGACACACACACAAACACACACACACGTTCGCGCACACACACAGACGCACAAACACACACACACACACGCACGCACAGACATACACAAACACGCGCACACAAGAACGCCCGTGTGTGCAAACACACACACCCTTGCGCGCGCACACGCATAGATGCGCGAACACACACACATACACCCACACACGCGCGCGCGTTACGCGCGTGCGTGCGCCCACACACACACGTTCGTGCGCGCACACACACACACACACGCATGCACGCACGCACGCACCCGCACACACACGCACACATGCACCTGGGCAGACACACACACACACACACACATGCACGCACACTTAGACACACAAACACACGCGCACACACACGCACACACGCATGCACTATCTCACGCCGCTCACACACACACACGGACACACAAACATGTGCGCATACATCGACACACACACAAACACACGCGCGCGCACACTAATACATATACATACGCACACACAAGCGCGTGCACAAACACACACACACACACACACACACAAACATGTAGGCACGCACAAAAGTGCATACTCACACACACACACACACACGCATGCACACACACAGACACACACACACACACACTCGCATGCACATAAACACGCTCGTGCACACACAGACACACACACACACACACACACACACATACACACAAACACACATACACACACACAAACACACACACACACACACACACGTGCGCGCACAAGCACACACACGAGCGTGTGCACACACATAAACACACACGTTCGTGCGCACAAACACACGCACGCACAAGCAAACGCACACACGCACACCTGCGCAAGCACACACACACATAGATACACACACAAACACACACGCGCACATACAGACACATGCGTGTACGCACACACACCACGTATACACACACACAAGAGCGCAAGCACATAGATACACACACACAAGAGCGCACGCGTGCACGCATACACACATACACCCACGTGCGCGCACATACACACACACACGGACACACACGCACACACACACACAAACACACACACGCGCGCGCACACACAAATGCGCGTGCACACACACACACACACGTACATACACACACACAAACACACACGCGCGCGTGTGCTCATACACTATCTCTCACATACACACACACACACACTCACACACGCACACATATACTCAAACACATGCCCGAACACACTGACGCGCGCGCTTGCAGACACACCTACCCACACACACACACACACGTATGTGCATGCACCCACACCCACACATGCACGCACGCACGCACACACGTACGCACACACACACACACACACACGCACATATACACTCACAGGAACACACTCGCGCGCGTGTACACACACAGACACACACACGTACACACACACACACATACGCAGGCACGCAGGCACGCACGCAGCCACACGTACACACATACACAGACACACGTACGCATGCATGCACAAACGCACGCCGCTCACGCACACACACACACACTAGCACACACATGCGTACGCACACACACACACACATACACACACACACACGAACACACGCACACACGCCTACAAACGCACATACACACGCACTCGCGTGCACACAAACATGCGCGTGCATACACACGCACATGCACACACACACACACACACACACACACACCTGTGCAGACACACACACACACACATGTGTGCACGTACACTTAGACACACACACACACAAACACACGCACGCGCATACACAGACACAGACACAGACACACACACACATACAGACACACGCGTGCGCGCACGCACACTCACACTCGCATACGCGCTTCTGCCTGCGCGCTCACACACACACACACCATACGCGCACACACTCCCACACACACACGCACACAAGAATGCACTAACGCACGTCGCTTGCACACACACACATACACATTCACACACACACACACACACACACACACACACACACACACACACACACACACACACACACACACACACACGCGTGCGCACACGCGCATACTCACGCGCACGCACACCCACACGCACGCACACACACGCGCACACACACACACACGTGCGCGCATACACACACGCAAACACACACACACACGTGCGCGCATACACACACGCAAACACACACACACGTGCGCGCACACATACACTCACAAATAAGAAAACACGCGCGAGCACACCCGCACACACACGCATACACATACGCGCGTGCACACACACACAAACACGCGCACACAAAAACCTGCGTGCGTGTATACACACACAAACACATACATACACACACACACTCACGCACGCACACAAGCACACGCACACACACACACTCAGGCGCACGTGCGCTCACACACACACACACACACACACACACACTCACACACATATAAACACGCTTTCACGCAGGCATACATGCACGCGCACACACACACATATCTGAGAAGACACACAAACACACACGCGCGCGCGTGCCCGCACACGCACACGCACACACACACACAGGCACGAAAGCAGGCACGCGCGCACACACGCACTCGCCTGCACACATACACGCTCGTGCACACACAAACACACACATACGCACACACACAAACACACACACAAGCACACACTTGCGCATGCAAACGCACACACAAACACACGCATACACACTCATACACACATGCGCAGACACACGGGTGGTCACACGCGCGGACGCACACACACACTCACGCACACAGGCACTCGCGTGCACACAAACACGCACATGCACACACAGACTCACACACACGCACACACACACACAAATACACACACACACACACACACGTGCGCGCATACATACACTCACAAATACGAAAACATGCGCGGGCTCACCTACATACAGACACGCACACAAACACACATACACACATGTGCGCGCACACACACAGACGCACAAACACACACACACACACACGCATAGACACACACAAACACACGCACACAAGAACGCCTGTGTGTGCAAACAAACACACCCTTGCACGCGCAAACACATAGACGTGCGAACACACACACAAACGCATGTGCGCGCGTGTGTGCATGCACACATACACACACATACATAAACACGCACGCATGCACGCACGCGCATGCACACACACACGCGCGCGCCTGCGCCCACACGCACCCGTTCGTGCGCGTGCACACATACACACACGCATGCACGCACGCACGTGCACACACACGCACACATGCACCTTCGCAGACACACACACACACACACGTGCGTGCAGACACAGATACACACACAAACACGAGCGCACACACACAGACACATACGTGCGCGCACACACATCAACACACGCGCGCGCGTACACAATGTCACATACACACACACGCACACCCACACGCATGCACACACTCTCCCTCTCTCTCACACACACACAAACACACACACATACAGACACACACACACGTGTGTGAACATACACATGCACAACACACACACACATACACACGAACACGAGCACACGCGTGCGCGCACGTACGCACACACTCACACGGATACGCAAGCACACACACGCACACACAAACGCGCATTCAGACACACGCACACACACACGCGTGCGTGCGCTCACACACTCTTTCTCACACACATATACAAACACGTGCGCGCATACACAGAGAGGCGCGCGCGCGTGAAAACGCACCTACACACATACACACACACATGCGGCACACACACACACGCACGCATGCACGCACACAGTTACACACACACACACACACACACACCAGCGCAGATACACACGCGCACACGTACGTGCGCACACACACACGCGGGCACGCACGCTCGCACGCGCACACACATACACGCACCTGCGCAGACACACACACACACACACAAACATATGCGCGCGCACACACAGACACACACACAAAAATAAAAATGCATGCGCACGAACACACGCATGCGCGCACGCGCACACCCGCACGCGCCCACACGCACACACAAACAACCACGTGTGCGCGTGCGCACCCACTCACACACTCACACACACATACACAAACACGCATACACACACACACACACACATCCACACACACACACACAGACATGTGCATGCACACACACATACACACATGTGCACTTACACACACGCACGCACGCATGTACGCACACACATACACACACACACACATACACACGCACTCGCGTGCCCTTGTGGGGTGTGAGCGATGGTTTATTTTGATTCCGTGGAGAATCTGCAGAACATTTATGCGTCCTTGTGGAGTGTGAGCAACCGGATTGTGTGCCCGTGTGGGGTGTGAGCAATCCTGAAACATCGTGTGCCGATGTGGGGTGTGAGCAATGGGTGAACATTGTAGGCCCGACAAGGAGTTACTTCGGTAACGAGCGATGGTTCCATTTTGGTTCTTCAATTGAACCTGCTGAACAAGTCGGTACCGCATTTGCATCTGCATAGAATCGTGAGTCGGTCTCTATGAGTTGCATTATCATCTTTATATGATGTTTTGGTGAAATGAACCTAATTGTAAATGTTTAAGTGAAATGCTATAAATTGTGAAACATGAATTGGTGAATGTGATTGATTATATACGTGTACATGGTGATGTGTTGTAACAAGTTGTGGTGAGAAATGTGAATTGCGTGTATGTTATAATTGTGTTTATGATATATATAATTTTATGCATTGTTTGTGATGATAATGTTTCTCACCCTTCTGTTGTTTTATAATGCTCTATGAGGCATTGTAGAGTAGGATGCTGAAGGTCTTTTGTGAAGCGAGTCTTCATTTCTTTTGGTCAGTGGCTCTGATATGTAACACTGGGTAGTTAGGAACTGTTTTGATTCTTTTGTGATACATCTGTGTATGTATCTGTTGCCGAATATTCTGTAAATCTAACTGATGAATTGAATTAATCTGAATGATGTATAGAATGCTTATGTCAATGAAGCTATTTCAATATTTAGATGTTTCAGCTTTATTCTATATGTTGATATGTGGGTTTTAAGTACTATACTTTGTTTTTAGTTGAGATTTACCCCTTTTGTTACATATCTTTATGAGCAGGTATTATTTATGTTTTGTTTCGATGATAATGTGATGCGCCTCTTTTATACTATGTTATAATTATACTCTAATGGAACATTTATTAATTGCTTAAATAATTTAAGTGTTTATTTTGGGGGTATAGAAAGGGGGTGTTACATTAAGTGGTATCAGAGCCAGTGTTGAGTCTGTTGTGTCTGTCTTCTTGTTGTGTTGGTTAAACGGTTGTTTGACCTTGTTGTTATTTTTGGGAATCCTCAGAATATGGCTAGTCGTAATGACACTGCTATGGCTACGGCATTGGAGGCTATGGCAAGGGCGGTGCAAGGTGCGCCGAATGTGAATGCGAATAATAAGTTTAGAAAGAATCAACCGCCTGTATTCAAAGGAAGGTTTGATCCTGATGGTGCTCAAATCTGGTTGAAGGAGGTTGAGCGAATCTTTAGAGTTATGAACTGTGCTGAAGGAAACAAGGTGAGACTTGGGACTCATATGTTGAGGGAAGAGGCTGATGACTTGTGGGTCAGTATGAGGCAAGTTCTTGAGGTGGATGACGAAGAAATTACTTGGGATTTATTCTGCACTGAATTTTTGAGGAAGTACTATCCTGAGAGTGTGAAGGGTAAAAAGGAAATGGAATTTCTTGAGTTGAAGCAAGGCAACATGTTTGTGGTAGATTACACGACTAATTTTGTGGAACTAGTTCAGTTTCATCCTCATTATGCAGCTGTTACAGCTGAGTTCTCTAAGTGCATTAAGTATGAGAACGGCTTGCGTCCGGAGATAAAGCAAGCGGTGGGTTACCAGAGGATACGAATATTTTCGGACTTAACCGAATGTTGTAGGATTTTTGAAGAGGATAGTAGAGCTCGTTCTACTCACTATAAGAGTTTGAGTGAGAAGAAAGGCAAGCAACAAGTGAAGAGTGGACCTTATATGATGCCTATTGATAAGGGAAAGTATAAGGGAAACTTTGATAGGAGATCGGGAGGTGGAAGTTCGGGTGCAATCAAATGTTACAAGTGTGGCGTGATGGGTCACAAATCTTTTGAGTGTGGGAAGTCTACGGAGAAGTGTGCTACTTGTGGAAGTTTTGGACATACCACTTCTGAGTGTAGAAGGAATGTGTTAAAGTGTTTTAACTGTGGAGAAGTTGGTCATATTAGCACCAAGTGTACCAAACCAAAGCAAGCTCATTCGGGTGGAAAAGTATTTGCATTAGCCGGTTCAGACACTACTAATGCGGATCGCTTGATTAAAGGTACGTGCTTTACTAATAATATGCCTTTAGTTGCTATTATTGATACTAGAGCGACTCATTCGTTCATTTCACTTGAATGTGCTAAGCGTTTGGGTTTGCGCATGGTTTCTTTGAGTGGTGGCATGGTTATTGAGACTCCTGCTTCAGGGTCGGTAACTACTTCCTTGGTGTGCGTAAGTTGTCCCTTGACCATGTATGGTAAAGACTTTCTTATGGATTTGGTGTGTTTGCCGTTGGAAGGGTTGGATGTGATTTTGGGTATGAATTGGTTGCAATTTAATAGAGTTCATTTAGATTGCTATCATAAGTTAGTAAGTTTTTCTTCTTTGGAAGATGATGAAAGTGAGAGTTTTCTATCCACTAAAGAGTTGAAGAAACTTTTAGTGGACGAAGCTCAGTTGTTTGGTTTATTTGCATCATTGTCGGTAGAGGACAAGGTTGGACTTGACGTGTTTCCAGTGGTGTGTGAATTTCCAGAGGTGTTTCCGGAGGATGTTACAGATGTACCGCCGGAAAGGGAAGTTGAATTTTCTATTGATCTAATTCCGGGTACTAGACCAATTTCGATGACACCGTATCGTATGTCAACATCATAATTGGTAGAGTTGAAGGAGCAGTTAAGTGAATTGTTAGAAAAGAGATTTGTTAGACCAAGTGGTTCTCCTTGGGGTGCACCGGTGTTGTTAGTAAAGAAAAAGGATGGAAGTATGCGGTTATGTATTGATTATCGACAATTGAACAAAGTGACAATTAAGAATAAGTATCCGCTTCCTAGAATTGATGATTTGATGAACCAATTGGTTGGAGCACGAGTTTTTAGCAAGATTGATTTAAGATCAGGTTATCACCAGATTCGTGTGAAGGAAGGAGATGTTCAAAAGACGGCTTTTAGGACATGGTATGGACATTACGAATATTTAGTGATGCCATTCGGAGTTTCTAATGCACCAGGTGTGTTTATGGAGTACATGAATCGTATTTTTCATGAGCAGTTGGATCGTTTTGTGGTTGTGTTTATTGACGACATTCTGATTTATTCTAAGTCTCAAGAAGAGCATGAGGAACATTTAAGAATTGTGTTACAGATTTTGAGGGAGAAGCAATTGTATGCCAAGTTGTCGAAGTGTGAATTTTGGTTGTCAGAAGTGAGCTTTCTTGGGCATGTTATTTTGGGTAATGGTATTAGTGTTGATCCATCTAAGATTGATGCGGTAATGCAATGGGAGACACCTAGAACAGTTACGGAGATTCGAAGCTTCTTGGGCTTGGCAGGTTATTACCGGAGATTTATTGAAGGGTTTTCAAAGTTGGCACTTCCGTTAACGCAGTTAACTTGTAAGGGAAAGGCTTTTATTTGGGATGTTGATTGTGAGAAGAGTTTTATGGAGTTAAGGAGAAGATTGACAACATCGCCAATCTTAATTTTGCCGAATCCTACAAAACCTTTTGTGGTATATTGTGATGCTTCTTTGACTGTTTTGGGTGGTGTTTTGATGCAAGATGGGAAGGTTGTGGCTTATTCTTCTAGGCAGTTAAGAGTGCACAAAAAGAATTACCCTACACATGATTTGGAATAAGAAGTTGTGGTCTTTGTTTTAAAAATTTGGAGGCATTATCTTTATGGTGCAAGATTTGAAGTTTTTAGTGACCACAAGAGTTTGAAGTATTTATTTGATCAGAAGGAATTGAATATGAGGCAAAGAAGATGGCTAGAGCTTTTGAAGGACTATAATTTTGGATTAAATTATCATCCGGGTAAGGCAAATGTGGTGGCCGATGCCTTAAGTCGGAAGTCTTTGCATGTGTCCGCAATGATGGTAAAGCAATGGGAATTATTGGAGATTTTCAGAGATTTGAGTTTGGTTTGTGATATGACGTCGAGGAGCGTGAGACTTGGTATGCTACATATCACGAATGATTTTCTTGCAACCGTTTGCGAAAGGCAAGAGTTGGACTTGAAGTTTGTTGACTTGTTGACAAAAGAGAATGAAGATTTCAAAGTTGATGATTTTGGAGTTTTGAGATTTCGTGGTCGTATTTGTATTCCTGATGATGTGGAATTGAAAAAAATGATATTGGAGGAAGGACACCATAGTAATTTGAGTATTCATCCGGGAGCAAATAAGATGTACCAAGACTTGAAGAAGATCTTTTGGTGGTCTGGGTTGAAGAGAGATGTGGCTCAGTTTGTGTATGCATGTTTGACTTGTCAGAAGTCTAAAGTGGAACATCAGAAATCTATTGGATTAATGCAACCGTTGGATATCCCAGAGTGGAAATGGGATGGTATCTCGATGGATTTTGTTACGGGATTGCCGAATACGCAGAGGGGTCACAATGCAATTTGGGTAATTGTTGATAGACTTACTAAATCTTCTCACTTTATTCCGATTGATATTAGTTATCCTTTGGAGAAGTTAGCTGAGATCTATGTTCGGGTGATTGTGAAGTTGCATGGAGTTCCCAAGAGCATTGTATCGGATAGAGATCCAAGGTTTACTTCAAGGTTTTGGGAAAGTTTGCAAAAGTCTTTGGGTTCACAGTTGAGATTGAGTTCGGCTTACCATCCGCAAACAGATGGTCAAACCGAAAGGACAATTCAATCGTTGGAATATTTGTTACGAGCTTGTGTGCTATAGCAAGGTGGTGTATGGGATGGTTATTTAGCATTGATTGAATTCACCTATAATAACAATTTTCATTCGAGTATCGGTATGGCTCCATTTGAAGCTTTGTATGGTCGAAAATGTCGAACACCTTTGTGTTGGCATGAGACTGGTGAGAGGTCGGTGGTTGGACCGGAGTTGGTACAACAGACGACGAAGAAGGTGAGGTTGGTTCGAGAGAAGATGAGAGCTTCTCAGAGTAGGCAGAAAAGTTATCATGATAAGAGAAGAAAGGATCTTGAATTTCAAGGAGGCGACCATGTGTTTTTTAGAGTTACGTCGGTTACATATGTGGGTCGTGCTTTGAAGTCGAGGAAGTTGACTTCTCGTTTCATCGGTCTGTATCAGATTATTGCATGAGTTGGTGTTGTGGCTTATTGTGTGGCGTTGCCTCCGAATCTTTCGAATTTGCATGATGTGTTTCATGTTTCGCAACTTCGGAAGTATGTTCCGGATCCGCCACATGTTATCCCTATGGACGAGGTTGAAGTAAGAGACAACCTTACAGTGGAAGCTTTGCCGATTAGAATTTTGGACCGAGAGATTAAGAAGTTAAGAAGCAAGGATATCGCGCTTGTGAAAGTAGCATGGGGAGGTGCTGCAGAAGGCGATATGACTTGGGAATTGGAAAGTAAGATGCGAGAGTCGCATCCAGAGTTGTTTGGATCAGGTAATATTTTCGAGGACGAAAATTTCTAAAGTGGGGGAGAGTTGTAACGCCTCGATTCTGAATTTCCCGTTATTTTGTTGAGTCTTTTAATTTATTTGGTTAATCGTTATATTATGGTGGAATTATATGATAATATGTTATGTGTGTATGTTGTGGTATTTTATTTTTTGGAGAGTTTTGGGAATTAATTAGAGGGTGTTTTAGATAATCCTTGATTAGTGGTTATTTTGAGAGAAATAGAGTAGAAAGAGTATAAGTGGAAAAGAGAAAGAATAGAGAGAATAGAAACCAAGAGGAAAGAAAAAGAAGAGAAAGAAAGGAAGAGAAGAGAAAAGAGGAGAAAAACATAGAATCATCAAGAATCTACTTCTAAGCTTTCGATTGATCGGGTAAGGGTGTGAAACTTTATTATTCTT
The DNA here is from genome assembly GCA_963859935.3 of Lathyrus sativus. Lineage (NCBI taxonomy): Eukaryota > Viridiplantae > Streptophyta > Magnoliopsida > Fabales > Fabaceae > Lathyrus > Lathyrus sativus. Next base: position 35,885 of record CAWUDS030001142.1, read on the forward strand.
GAAATGTGTATGATTATGTGTGTTCTTGTTGGTTTTGTTTTGGATTGGGGAGAATTTTGCTCATTTTTCATTTTAGGGGTGTGAGAAATCCTGAAACATCGTGTGCCCATGTGGGGTGTAAGCGATGGGTGAACATCGTAGGCCCGACGGGGAGTTACTTCGGTAACGAGCGATGGTTCCATTTTGCTACTTCAATTGAACCAACTGAACGAGTCGGTAGCGCATTTGCATCTGCATAGAGTCGTGAGTCGGTCTCTATGAGTTGCATTATCATCTTTATATGATGTTTTGGTGAAATGAACCTAATTGTAAATATTTAAGTGAAATGCTATGAATTGTGAAACATGAATTGGTGAATGTGATTGATTATGTACGTGTACATGGTGATGTGTTGTAACAAGTTGTGGTGAGATATGTGAATTGCGAGTATGTTATAATTGTGTTTTATGATGTATATAATTTTATGCATTATTTATTATGATAATGTTTCTCACCCTTCTGCTGTTTTATAATGCTCTATGAGGCATTGCAGAGTAGGATGCTAGAGGTCTTTTGTGAAGCGAGTCTTCATTTCTTTTGGTCAGATGACTCTGATATGTTCACACTGGGTAGTTAGGAATTATTTTGATTCTTTTGTGATACATCTATGTATGTATCTTTTGCCGAATATTCTGTAAATCTAACTGATGAATTGAATTAATCTGAATGATGTATAGAATGCTTATGTCAATGAAGCTATTTCAATGTTTAGATGTTTCCGCTTTATTCTAAATGTTGATATGTGGGTTTTAAGTGCTATGCTTTGTTTTTAGTTGAGATTTACCCCTTTTGTTACATATCTTTATGAGCAGGTATTATTTATGTTTCATTTTGATGATAATATGATGCACCTATTTTAAACCATGTTATAATTATACTCTGATGAAACTTTTATTAATTGCTTAAATGATTTAAATGTTTATTTTGGGGGTATAGAAAAGGGGTGTTACATTAAGTGGTATCAGAGCAAGTTTTGAGTCTGTTGTGTTTGTCTTCTTGTTGTGTTGGTTAAACGGTTGTTTAACCTTGTTGTTATTTTTGGGAATCCTCAGAATATGGTTGGTCGTAATGACACTGCTATGGCTGCGGCATTGGACACCCTCTCTCACACACACAGACACCTGCGCGCGCACACACACACCCACACACATGCGCACACAAACACACACAAACACATAGACGAATACACGCGCTCGCACATACTCACACACACACACACACACACACACACGCGCACGCACTTGCCTACTCACACGCACACACACACGTGCGCGCAGACACACTTATACACAAGCGCGCGCGAGCGCATGCACACATACACACACACACGTGCATACACATACACACGCACGCCTACTCGCACATGCAAACACACGCACGCATGCACTCACGCACGTCTGCAGGCACACACAGACACACAAACACGCGCGCGCTCGAGCAAGAAAACGCGCGTGCACACACACACACACACACACACACACGCTTGCGCTCACAAACATTCACACACACAGACACACACGTACACACCCATACACACTCGCGTGCGCACAAACACACACACACACGCAAGAACACACACACACACGCACATAAACACACGTGCATGCTTATACGCACACGCGCGCATGCACACACACGCAGACACACACACACACACGTGCGCACACTCTCTATCACACAGACACACACAAACACGTGCGCGCACACACACGCACGCACGCACACACACACGCACGCATGCACACAAACACGCATCCGCACACGCACACACATACACGCGTGTGCACACACACACAAACACGTGCGCGTGCACACACACGCACACGTGCATGCACATACGTGCACACACACACACGTGCACGCTCACACACACAAACACGCACACACGTGCGCCGACACACGCACATACACACACGCGTGCGCGCACGCGTGCACATTCACATTGACACACACACACAGACGCACACACATACACACGTGTGTGTGCACACTCTCAAACACACAAACACGCGCGCTCGTACGCACACACACAAACACACGCGCGCGCGTGCAAACACACACACATGCGTGTGCACAGATACACAGCACACACACACCCACGCACGCACACACACTCGCCTGCTTACACTCTCTCTCTCTCACACACACACACACAAGTGCACATACATGCAAACGCGTGTGCACACACACACACACATGTGTGCGCGCATGCAATCACGCTTGTGAGCACACTCTCACGCACACACACACATATACGCGCGTGCGTGCGAACTGACAAACACACACACGCGTACGCACACACACACACGTGCGCGCGTGCGATATGAAAAACACACATACGCGTACGCACACACACATACACACGCGTGCGCACACACACACATATAAGCAAGTGCGTGCGCATATCCACTCGCGTGTGCGTGCACATACGCACACGCATACACACACACACATGCACATACACACAAACACGTGCGCGCATGCGCACACACTCACATACACACGCGTGCTCCCATATACACACACATGCATGCACACACGCACGCACACACCCACATACACACACACATGCATGCACGAACAAACACGCGCGAGCTCACGCACACACACACACACACGCACGCACACGCACACACACACACGCGTGTGCACACTCTCTCACACACATACACACATGCACGCACACGCACACATGCACACACACAAACACAAACGCGCGTGCACCCACACATACACACGTGTGCAAACACACACACACATCCAAAAACGCGGGCGCATACACATACACACATTCGCACGTGGATGCATACACGAACACACACACACACGCGCGCGCATGCATATTTACACGCACACACACACACACACACACAAAAACACGTGCGCGCACCCACACACACACACGCAAACACACACACGCGTGCACATGCACAAACACACGCGTGCACATGCACAAACACACGCGTGGGCGCACCCACACACACACACCCACACACACAAGCGCGTGCGCACACTTTCTCACACACACACACACGTGCGCACACACATACACGCACGAACCCACACACGCTTGAGCACACTGTCTCTCTTTCACACACATGTGCACACACACCCACAAACGCGTGAACACACACACACGCACACCAACACCCACGCTCGTGCGCACACTCTCTCTCACACACAAACACACGCGCGAGCGTGTGCGCAAACGCATACACACACGCGCGTAAGCATGCACACATAAACACGCGTGCGCACACACACACACGCATACACAAGCACACATATGCACGCGCGTGCGTACACACACACGTGCGCACACACACACGCGTGCGCATACATACACGCATACACACACGCACACACATAAACACATACGCGCGTGCATGCGCACTCGCTCACATACACACACGTGCGCATATATACACATACTCGCACGCAAACCCGCATTCACACACCCACACACAAACACGCGCGCGCGCGTATGCGAACATACACTCGCACAAGCACGCACTCGCGCACGCACGCTCACACGCACACACACCCACGAACACACACACGCGCGTGCACACACACGCACACGCACAAACACATACACACGCTTGCACGCACTCTCTCACACACACACATACACACACACGCGCGCGCAAATACACACGCGCGTGCACACACACATTATATGCACATACACACACACACACGTGTGCGCACACTCGCACACACATACACATACGCGCGTGCACACACACACACACACACACATAAACGCGCATGCACACACAAACACACGCACGTGCACGAACACACACACACACACAAACACAGGCGGGCGCGCATACACAAACGCACGCGCGCGCAAAGTTACACGCGCGCACACACACCCACACACACACACGTGCATGCGCGCACCCACACGTGCATGAATGCACACACACACACATACACGTACACACACACACACACACAAACAAGCGCGCGCGAGCGTCTATACACACACACACACACGCATGCACGCACTCACGCACACACTCACACACACACACACACACACGTGTGAACACACACACACACACACATCCGCGCATACAACTACACAAACACACGCACACACACATACACACAGTCGCGTGCGCACCCACAAACACACGCGTGGGCGCACGCACACACACAAACACCCAGACACACACGTGTGTGTACCAACACACAAACATGCACACACACCCGCCCACACACACACATACGCATTCGTGTGCACATAAACACGCGCGCGAATACACACACAAACACACGCACGCGCACACACGCTCACACACACACACACGTGTGCGTGCGCACATTCTCTCTCTCTCACACACACACAAACACAAACACATACACAGACTCCCACACACACAAACACACACACACACACATACACAAACTCACACACACGTGCATGCAAAGACACACACACACACACACATACGTGCGTGCGCACCCAGACACAAACACGTGCGCACACGCACACACACACGCAGCCACTCACACACGCACGCACGCTCGCACGCGCACACACAGACACACACACACACACGCGCGTGCCCACGTACATACACACTCTCTCTCTCCCACACACACATACACACACACCCACGTGCGTACATGCACACACACACACATGCACACACTCGCACACACACACATGCACACAAACACGCATCCGCGCATGCACGCACATACAAGCGTGCACACACACATACATAAACACGTGCGCGCGCACACACGCACACACGCACACGTGCGCGCACATACGTGCACACACACACACGTGCGCGCTCACGTACACAAACACGTACGCATGTGCGCCGACTCACACAAACGCGCGCGCGTGTGTGCTAACCCGTACAAACACTCGCGTGCGCACACACACACACGTGCGTGCATACACAAACACACGCATACGCGTGCGCGTACATATTCACATAGACACACACACATGCACACACGCACACACATACACACGCGCGTGTGCACACTCTCAAACACACAAACATGCGCGCTCGTACGCACACAAACACGCGCGCGCGCTTGCACGCACACACACACACACGTGTGCACAGTTACACACGCACACACACTCGCGTGCGTACACTCTCTCTCTCTCTCTCATGCACACACGTGTGCGCATACACGCAAATGCGTGTGCACACACACACACGTGCACGCGCATGCAATCACGCTTGTGCGCACTCTCTCACGCGCACACACACATACATACACGCGCGTGCACACGCCCACGCGCATGCACTCACACGCGCGCGTGCGCATATCCACTCTCGTGTGGGTGCACATACGCACACGCATACACACGCACATGCACATAAACACAAACACGCGCGCGCATGCACACACACTGACATACACACGCGTGCGCCCATATACACACACATGCATGCACACACGCACACACACACCCACACACACACACGTGCATGCACGCACGCACACACGCGCGTGCTCACACACACACACACACACACGCACACACACCCACGCGTGCGTACACTCTCTCTCACACACACACATGCACGCACGCACGCGCACACGCACACACACACAAACACAAACGCGCGTGCACCCACACATACACACGTGCGTGAAAACACACACACACGAAAAAATGCGGGCGCGTATACACATACACACATTCGCACGTGCATACATACACGAACACACACATAAACACGCGCGCGCGTGCATATTTACACGCGCACACACACACACACAAAAACACACGTGTGCGTGCCCACACACACACACACGCAAACACACACACGCGTGCACATTTACAAACCCACGAGTGGGCGCGCACACACACACACACACATGCACACACACACACACACCCACACACACACGTGTGCGCATACTCTCTCTCACACATACACACGTGCGTACACACACACACGCACGAACCCACACACGCTTGCGCACACTGTCTCTCTCTCTCTCTCTCTCACACACACACACACTCATGTGCACACACACCCACAAACGCGTGTGCACACACACAAACGCGTAAACACACACAAACGCGCGCAAACGTGAACGCTCGTGCGCACACTCTCTCTCACACACAAACACATGCGTACGCACACACACATACACACGCGTGCGCACACACACACACACGCATACACTCACACACACACATATGCACGCGTGCGCGTGCACCTACGTACACGCATACACACACGCGCCCAAATAAACACATACGCGCGCGCATGCGCACTCACTCACATACACACGCGTGCGCACATATACACATACACGCATGCACGCAAACCTGCACTCACACATACACGCGCGCGCGCGTACGCGCACACTTAAGTGCACAAGCACGCACTCGCGCACACACACACACATACGCGCGTGCACACACCCACACACACACACACACCCACACACACAAACACAAATGCGCATGCACACACAAACACACGCACATGCACAAACACACACACACACACACACAAACACAGGCGGGCGCGCATACACAAGCGCAGGCGCGTGCGTAGTTACACGTGCGCGCACACGC